>JBBMOL010000435.1:0-212009 GCA_037954665.1 Laguncularia racemosa
GAATACAGGTTGATGAAGAAAAGATTCGTGCGATCCAAGAATGGCCTAGTCCAACTAATGTAAGTAATGTGTGGAGTTTCCATGGACTAGCGAGCTTTTACAGGAGATTTGTGAAGGATTTCAGCACCATTGTAGCACCACTTACTGAGTGTCGATCTACAATACTTCCTAGAGGCAATGGACCATTTCAACTTCTTGAGCGCATCGATGATAATGCATACAAGATAGACTTACCAGGTGAGTATCAAGTAAGTGCTATGTTTAATGTTACTGATCTAAGTCCTTTTGATGCAGGCGATGATTTGAGGACAAATCCTTTTCAAGATGAGGGGAATGATGAGATCCATGATGGGAGCTAAGCTAGAAGACAGAATGTGGATCCTCTTAAAGTGCCACCTAGACCGATCATAAGAAATCGAGAGAAACGATTCAAGGAAGCACTTAACGGGTTGATAAAGGATGTCCATGAAGCCGGAAAGGAATGGAGCAATCATGAAGTTGGAAAGGATTGGAACAACCATGGGAAGGTCCTTGCTCTTATACAAGTCATAAAGGATATGGGATGAAGAGAGCGTATCTTTACAAGGCACGGCCATATAGGAGTCTGAAGGTTACACAGAATCATACACGGTCATATATACGGCTAAAAGGCACGGCCGTGTATGGTGTCAAGAAAATCCATAGAAAGATACATGTCTAGAAGTAAACGGCCGTGTATATCTTCAACACCGGCTCAAGGCCGGCTCCAAGGCCGCCGGCCTTCATGTCTACACCACCGGCCTACATGTTTTGTTTTGTTGATTTTCCACAACTTATTGAAGTGATGTCGTTTTGGGGCATTATTGTTATGAATTGTAAACCCTAATATAAAGCTCCTAGGGTTTAGAACATTTAGAATATAGAACATACAAGATTGAAAGTTTTAAAAAAACATTTTTTGAGAGAATTCCTCTCTTGGTTCTTTAAAGAACTAATCTAGAACTTATCGGATTTGATTTCCATGGCGTTCATCCTGACTTGTCAATCGGTTTTTTTCATCTTGATTGTGGCATCTTCATATTATACCAAGGTTCTTATCTCGCTTATAGACAACGGGTCGCGGTTTCCACTTGAGTGTGTTTGGCATCTTAGGTAACGAATTTCGAACGTATTGGTATTGGGTTTCGTCACACATTGGCGTGGTTCGTATCAGTTAGGAATCAGAGCAAACCGAATTCGCATCAAAACATTGAGCGAAGAACAAAGCAGTATGTGAAACAAGCCAACAAGGGTCGTCGACAAGCTATCTTTAAACCTAGAGACTGGGTTTGGGTTCACATGCGCAAAGAGCGGTTTCCTGTGTAGCGTCGATCTAAATTACTTCCTAGAGGTGATGGACCATTTCAAATTCTTGAGCACATCAATGATAATGCCTATAAGTTAGATTTACCATGTGAGTATCAAGTAAGTGCTACTTTTAATGTTACTGATCTGAGTCCTTTTGATGTAGGCGACGATTTGAGGACAAATCCTTTTCAAGAGGAGGGGAACAATGAGAGCCATGATGGGAGCTAAGCTAGAAGGTGGAATGTGGATCCTCTTGAAGTGCCACCTGGGCCAATCACAAGAACTCGAGCGAAACAATTCAAGGAAGCACTTAACGAGCCGATGAAGGATATCTAAGAAGCCGGAAAAGAGTGGAGCAACCATGAGAATGACCTTGCATTTGTTCAAATCATTCAAGGAGAGCAAAGCATAGGAGATCAAAGCTGCCGACCTTGACAACGCTGGCTTAAACGCTGCCAGCCTTGAACCAGCATTGTAATTAGAGCGCGACAGAGGGACTATGTTGGCCTACTACACCGTTGGCCTATATACCTGGCATACATCCTACACCGACTACTACGCCGCCTACTATGCCGTCAACTTACATTGCCTATTTGTTATTTTTCCGCGACTTTATTATGTTATGTCGTTTTAGCCTTTTGTTTTTACGAGTTGTAAACCCTAATACAAGCTGCTAGGGTTGTAAAACAAAACATAGAACATTCATACAACATTGAATAACACATTTTGAGAGAATTCCTCTCTTGGTTCTCTAAAGAACTTCTCTTAAACTTATCGGATTTCTTCTGTGGCATTCAACCAGACTTATCAATCGGTCTTTCATCCCGATTGTGGCTTCAACAAAACATACCAAGGTTCTTGCCTCGCCTATAGGCAACGGGTCGCGGTTCTACTTTGATTGTTTGGCATCTTGGGTTGCAATTCCGAACGTATTAGTATTGGGTTTCGTCACACGTGGGCGTGGTTCGTATCAGTTTGCTTTTCGTGTGATTATTTCTTTTAATATAATTTTATGTGAAGTATATTTAAAGCTTTTAGTACGATCATTTAATCATTTTGATGTTATACACAACTAAATTTTTGCAGATTTTACATCCTCAAATCACAAATATTCCACAATTATTTCCTTGACTCACATGTCATCTTTTGAATTCAATACTTTAAAATTCTAAAACTATCAATTAATTTCAAATTGAGCCAAAGCAATTAAGCATAAAATATAACAATCTACTTTATGATTCACCTCGACATACTAGCATAAAACCCAAATGCAATCTTTGAATGTCAACACTATAGTTATCTCCTCCTACACCTAAAAAAAATCCCTAAAAGGCGTGAGTTAAAGCCTAGTACATAGCTACAAACACATACAAATGTCACAAGTATACATGCACCCACGTACTTAATTTAATGCAATAAGTACTAGGTTATTATCTTTAATATCAGTCATCAAATAGCACAGTTTAAAGTCATATGCATTTACTCTAAACTTGGAATACCTCATGACTCTACAATTCACATTTCTATTAAATAAACAATCTCAAAGGCATCAACAACATCCTTCAGTCACATTCTCTCATGATCATCACCATATTGATCCATTAATAGACCAACCCACTCATAAGTGTCCACTAAAGGACCTCATAGCTTTGACAAATGACTTAATCTACAGTTTCTCTCTACAATCTTCTAATCCATTTTTATAATGACACCATAATTAGCAACCCGCTAAGAACATTAGTGCTTAAAATTACCAAATCATTTCAACATATGGCTTTGGTAGACACATCATCACACATTGATCATTAGGTGCTGCACTAACTCACCATTCATTAGGATCCTTAACTATAGTCAAACACAAGCAACAAGTAATTATGTTATTACATTGATTATGGTTTATTTATTACTATCCTATCAGGCACAAAACATCAACCAAAGTTACGTACCCATGTTTGATGGCATTAAACTTCTTACTTCACTAGTAGCTCTTAACATTAATTCACATTATATAATAGCGAATTGTAAATTCATACTTAATTAAAAAATTATGGTCATAACCTAATTTTAGGTCATTGGTCAATTACCTAAAGGCTTATACTGATGCGCCTAAAATCAAGATTAAGCACATGCAAATGAACCAATTTGTAAACCTCAACGACTAGTCTAATTTCGGTTCAAAACTACTAGAAATGGCATGATTCCTATTAGAGTGCAAGTAGATCCGAATGCTATATCTTACAAATTAATAATCTACAATGATCAAATTCTTCAAAAAAACACTAATCAAACTTGAATGCCACGTGAATTCAACAGAAAAACAACAATAACCAATCCGAGATCCCCTTTCCCAACAAAGTAAACCACGATTTAAATGAAGCAAATTTAATGGTTAGAACTAATGTCAAAACCAATCAATTTTATAACATGATAGAATGATTTCAAATGAAATCAAAATCTGACCAAGAACAATCCTAATCAGCCCTAGATGTAACTCACTAGTAATGAAAAGGAAAGACAACAAAAAGTAATTGATATTACTCATAATTTCTCTTTGTTGCAACTCACCACAATTTCAATTCTTAGTATTGAAATTGATAAGGGCAATTTGGATTTTAGGAAAAACCCTAGCCTCACATGTGAAGTGTTTTCTATTTCTAAAAATTTTGGCTACTCTCTCAAAACCCTACTTAAGCAAGTATTTATACTTGCTCCCTTTAGGGTTAAAAAGTCCACAAAATTACAACTATGCTACTTTTAGGGTGGCCGATCCTAAAACTCAATTACATTACAACCAAATAAAAAGTGTCCTAAAAGCTTACACATAAATAGTCCAAAAAAATAATTACAAATAAAAATATTCTTCATCATGCTAGCTCTTCTATAGGATTCGTCGACCCAACTCATCGTCGGTTTAGTTCGGTCCATGGATAACCCATAAGTTGAGTCTTAGTGAGTTTGTCCATCACCCTATAAAGCATGATAAGTGTGCCTATTGGAATATACAATACATGAATAAGAGAAAAAAGGTTAGTAAACAAATAATTCCTAGGTCGATTTTCTCAAAATGGGCTCTCATCGCCAAGATTTGAAATCCTTTGGCTCTTGCCCTAATGATAGGTTTTGTCGGATTTTGATTCCTATCATATACTTAAGAAAGTACTTAGTTAATTCTAATGCCACCTTATGATTTTTATACATTACATTATTATAACCACTTATAAAAAATATTAAATCTAAAAATAATAAATGAAAAGCTTTTAATTTATTTATTTATCCTTTTATATATATACCTATATATATGTATAGGTATCGTTATTGTTATTATATATATTATCACATACACATACATAAATACATAGATGTATGCATATTATAGACTTATATATGTTACAAGTGCTTCTTGTTTTTCTATTTATACTACTTACTTCTTTTATATATAAATTATGTTTGTACACACATACACTATTTATTTACTTACTTTATTATCTCAATATAATTTTTTATCTATTCCTTGTCATTAAAATTTTATAGTTAACTTGTGGCTATATTTATTATTGTCAATGTTTGCTATTAATACTAAAGCGTTATAATTTAACTTTTAAAGACATCATACTATTAGCCTTAGCCTACAAGTTAATAATATTGTCACTTTTAATGGAAAAGTTATGACATTGCAATCAAACTTAATTAGTAATTTAATATATTGAAATCAATTTCAAAATTTTGAATTTGAGTAAGTAGTATTGAAAGTAGTTTTAATAACTATTATAAAATGAAAAGTCAATGTCAGTATTATTACTAATTAACATTACCTTTTACACATTAATGTGTATTTAATACTAATTTTGTAACTTTTCTATTACTTTTAGTTACTTTTCCTTTTTTTACCCCAACATTTTATAAGTCAATCATAAAATAAGTTTAGGCATTGGTTATAACATCTTACTTTTATCTAATATTTTATTAAAATAAGTTTTATCTAATTCTTCAATAGAATAAGTATAACATTTTATAAGTTGGTTGTAAAAATAATTATTTTTCATCTATCACATCATCTTTACCTAATATCAAACAACCTTATAGTATATTATATTAACTATAATTAGTGTTGATTTTGCATAAAAATTAGGGGTCAATTGATTTCAAAAGCTCAAAAACAACTTTTTGCAAAAACTTTATTTAGAAAACTAAATTAGCTCATTCATCTTAAATTATCCTTTTTTTTTCATTAAATCATAATTCCAACTTCTATAAGAAACTTAGTTGCGAAGATAGCTTACAATCACTTTTCATGATTTAATATAACACTTTTAGAATTCTTGTCATTGAGATCACTAAAAGAAATTTTCAAAACATCTTTAACAAACTTTATCAATAACACTTATAAATACCTTAATTCCATTACACAAACAACTTGCCACAACATTATCCAAACAACTCCTTTAACCAATCTTATAACAACACTTTCCTTTTCCTTATTCCATTACAAAATAATCCAATACGGTATGAATTATCAACAACTTCAATATTCCATAAAATTGACACTTTCAAATTGCATAATTTCATGGATTACTTACAAATCTCAATTCACCCTCAACAATTCTATTGACAAAATTTAATAATTCCTTCATTCAATCTTACAAATTACTCACTACATCACCAATTAACAACATTATTAGTAAAAATCAAAACTTTGGACTCCATACATTACTAAAACCCAAAATCATTTCAAACATAATAATCTTATCTCCAAAAGCTGAATAATTCATAAAATGTTCCATCACAATTTCTATCTCCAGTACTATGAATAATTCAACCTTATTATATTTGACATTTTCAAGAACTAAAATTGCAAATTTATTCCATTTCCATAAACCAATTGAAATATTTGTTAATTCCATTAACAAAGGACAGATATAAGCATTACTAATTTGCCAAAATTCCTTGAATCTACATGAACTTATATTCCATTCTTCTATAATCCGTCACATATTCATATTAGATTAACCTTGAATCCCCAATAATACCTTTACAAAAGAGAAATATATTTTATGATGCTAAATCCTCTAATCCTCACCAACAACCAAATGAGGATCAAATGAAGATTGAATGATCCTACCTTTAGATGGATTTTAGCAAAACACCAATGGTAATACATGTACACCCTCTATTAATTAACACCACAAATCACCAATACTTCCAATAGATAAAAAAATGATACGAACCACACCCACGTGTGACGAAACCCAATACCAATACATTCGGAATTGTAACCCAAGATGCCAAAACAATCGAGTGGAACCGCGACCCGTTGCCTATAAGTGAGGCAAGAACCTTGGTATATTCTGTTGACACCACAATCGAGATGAAAGACCGATTGATAAGTCGGGATGAACGCCACGGAAAAAATCTGATAAGTTCAAAGAAAGTTCTTTAGAGAACCAAGAGAGGAATTCTCTCAAAATGTGTTATTCAACCTTGTATGTGTGTTCTATGTTCTGTTCTCAACCCTAGAAGCTTATTATAAGGTTTACAACTCGTAATAATAAAAGCCCAAAACAACATAACATCATAAAGTCGCAGAAAAATAACAAACAAGGAATAAAAGCCAGCGGCGTAGGAGCCGACGTAGGATGTACACTAGGTATAAAGGTCGGCGGCGTAGTAAGCCAGCGTAGTCCTTCTGTTGCGCACGAATGGCAGTGCCAGGTTAAGGCCGGCAGTGTTTACACCAGCATTGTCAAGGCTGGCAGCTTTGATCTCCTTGAATGACTTGTACAAATGCAAGTGCATTCTCATGGTTGCTCCAATCCTTTTCGGCTTCTTGGACATCCTTTATCAACCTGTTAAGTGCTTCCTTGAATCGTTTCGCTCAAGCTCTTGTGATCGGTCCAAGTGGCACTTCAAGAGGATCCACATTCCACCTTCTGGCTTGGCTCTCATCATTCCCCTCCTCTTGAAAAAGATTTGTCCTCAAATCGTCGCCTACATCAAAAAGACTCAGATCAGTAACATTAAAAGTAGCACTTACTTGATACTCACCTGGAAAATCTATCTTGTATGCATTATTATTGATGCGCTCAAGAATTTGAAATGGTCCATCGCCTCTAGGAAGTAATTTAGATCGACACTGCATTGGAAACCGCTCTTTGCGCATGTAAACCCAAACCCAGTCTCCAAGTTCAAAGACAGCTTGTTGACGACCTTTGTTGGCTTGTTTCACATACTACTCTATTCTTCGCTCAATGTTTAGCCTTGCCTTCTCATAGATCTGTTTAACAAATTCTGCTTTCTTCTTGCCATCTAGATTAACATACTCAGACATAGTCAGAGGTGATAAATCCAAAGGAGTTAGTGGATTAAAACCATACACAATTTCAAAAGGAGTAAACTTAGTAGTAGAATGCATTGTGCGATTATAGGTAAATTCAACATGCGGCAAACAATCCTCCCAACTTTTAATGTTCTTTTTAATGACTGCCCTTAACAAAGTAGATAACGTTTGATTTACTACCTCAGTTTGACCATCGGTCTGTGGATGACAAGTAGTAGAAAACAATAGCTTAGTTCCTAACTTAGCCCATAGGGTCTTCCAGAAGTAGCTCAAGAACTTAGCATCTCTATCCGATACGATTGTTCTAGGCATACCATGCAATCTCACAACTTCCTTAAAGAATAAATTAGCAATATTGCAAGCATCATCTGTTTTGTGGCAAGGAATGAAATGTGCCATCTTAAAAAATCTATCAACGACTACAAAAATAAAGTCTCGACCATGCCTAGACCTGGGTAATCTTAACACAAAATCCATGGAAATGTCTACCCAAAGGTCATGAGGAATGGGAAGTGGGGTATAAAGCCCATGAGGTTGGATTCTAGATTTTGCTTGCTTACAAGTGACACATTGCTCACAAATCCTCTCAACATCTCGTTTCATGTGAGGCTAATAGAAGTGTTCCTACAATACCCCTAAGGTTTTAGCTACTCCAAAATGTCCCATTAAACCTCCCCCATGAGACTCCCTCACTAATAGTTCTCTTAAAGAACAATTTGGAATGTAAAGTTTATTCTCCCTAAACAAGAATCCTTCATGCTTATAAAATTTACCATGACCACTCTTCTCATAATACACATACTCTTCACAAAAATCTCGATCAGCAGCATACAATTCCTTAATGTGCTCAAAACCAAGAAGTCTAGAACTAAGAGTAGAGATAAGAGCATTCCTTCTAGAAAGTTCATCAGCAACAACATTCTCTTTACCTTACTTATAGTGGATGACATAGGGAAATAACATAGGGAAATGTAAAGTTTATTCTCCCTAAACAAGAATCCTTCATGCTTATAAAATTTACCATGACCACTCTTCTCATAATACACATACTCTTCACAAAAATCTCGATCAGCAGCATACAATTCCTTAATGTGCTCAAAACCAAGAAGTCTAGAACTAAGAGTAGAGATAAGAGCATTCCTTCTAGAAAGTTCATCAGCAACAACATTCTCTTTACCTTACTTATAGTGGATGACATAGGGAAATGTTTCGATGAACTCCAACCAATGAGCATGCCTCTTGTTTAGCTTATGTTGTCCCTTCAAGTACTTCAAGGATTCATGATCAGTGTGGATCACGAACTCTTTTGGCCAAAGATAGTGTTGCCACGTCTCTAGCGCTCGAACCAATGCATATAACTCCTTGTCATAAGTAGGGTAGTTTAGGGTTGCCCCACTTAGCTTCTCGCTAAAGAATACAATTGGTCTTCTCTCTTATATGAGCACTGCTCCAATACCTATTCCTGAAGCATCATACTCAATTTCAAAAGTTTTAGAAAAATTAGGTAAAGCAAGTAATGGCACATGAGTCAACTTATTTTTAAGCGTCTGAAAGGCCTTCTCTTGTTGCTCTCCCCATTAGAACCCCACGTTCTTCTTGATTACCTCAGTAAGTGGTGTTGCAATGGTGTTGAAATCCTTCACAAACCTCCTGTAAAAGCTCGCTAGTCAATGGAAACTCCGCACATTACTTACATTAGTTGGACTAGGCCATTCTTGGATCGCACAAATCTTCTCTTCATCAACCTGTATTCCCTGTGCACTTACAATAAAACCAAGAAACACAAGTTTGTCTGTGCAAAAAGTGCACTTTTTGAGGTTAGCATATAATTGCTCCTTTCGAAGCACTTCTAAAACGTCCCTCAAGTGAGATATATGGTCTTCCAAACTCTTGCTGTAAATGAGGATATCATCAAAATAGACAACCACAAATTTGCCAATAAAAGTCCTCAAACATGGTTCATAAGTCTCATAAAAGTACTAGGTGCATTAGTTAACCCAAAAGGCATTACTAACCACTCATATAATCTATATTTTGTTTTAAATACGGTTTTCCATTCATCACCTTCTTTCATTCTAATTTGGTGATATCCGCTTTTCAAATCAATTTTGGAAAAGACACTAGACCCATGTAACTCATCTAACATGTCATCTAAGCGAGGGATGGGATGACGATACTTTATCGTGATGTTGTTGATGACGCAGCAATCAACACACATTCTCCAAGACCCATCCTTCTTAGGCACCAAAATCACAGGCACTGCACATGGGCTCATGCTTTCTCTCACGTACCCCTTCTCCATTAATTCATTGACCTACCTTTGGAGTTCCTTTGTCTCCTCTGGATTGCTCCTATAAGCTGGTTTGTTTGGAATAGATGCTCCGGGTACAAGGTTGATCTGGTGCTCAATACCACGAATAGGTGGTAACCCCTTTGGAATCTCCTCAGGGAAGACGTCTTCAAAGTCCTGCACAATAGACACAACCACACTAGGCAAAGAGTTAAAAAGTTCGTTAGTATTCAAACAAGTTTCCTTAAAAACCAGCATCAACATAGGTTGCTTCATCACTAACGCTCTCCTCACTACACTCGCTCTCACCACACAACTCTCCTTTTGCAAGGCTGCACTCTCCTTTTCACTCATCACCAAAGTTGATCCCCCTTCAACTTAGTCTCTTATACTCTTTCCAGCCTTCCTCTCTTTTTCCTTTTGATATCGACTTTTGTGTTCCTTTTCTTTTTCGATGTCTTTTGCTCTCTCACTCTCCCTCTGTTTTTCACTCACCTTATATTTTGCAAAAGACTGTTGTAGCCGCAACTGATCCTCATACACCTGTTTAGGTGTTAAGGGTTTAAAATTAAAGCTTTTGCCCTAGTGAACAAGTGTATACTTGTTAGAAAAGCCATCTTGAACAACCTTCCTATCAAATTGCCATGGCCTCCCCAATAACACATGACACGCCTGCATCGGCACTACATCGCATAACACCTCATCCTCATACTTATCGATGCGAAAAGCAATCAAGGCTTGCTTACTCAGCTTAGTCTCGCCACTATCATTCAGCAATTGCAATTTATACGGACTAGGGTGTTTAGTAGTCTTGAGTCCTAGCCGCTCGACAATGAAAGTACTCACCACATCAATGTAACTCCCCCCATCAATGATCAAACTTCAAATATGATCACCTAGATAACATCTAGTATGAAAGATATTCTCTCGTTGCACCTCCTCTTCTTCCTTCACCTGTAGATTCAAAGCTCGCTTCACTACTGCCACTAACTTCCCTGCTGCAGGCTCCTCATCATCACTAGCATCCTCCAGTGGAGGCATATCATCCTCTTCACTATCCCCCTTAGTCTCATACTCAGCATCATCATGCAGAATCATAACACGCCTATTTGGACATTGACTAGCAATATAGCCTCTACCTTAGCATTTAAAACATTTAATGTCATGATTTCTAGGAGTAGTAGAATCAGGTTTACCTTGGTTACCAGGAGTAGAACCCGCTTGCCTCTACTCTCCTTTTGGCTTGGTGGGTACAGACTTTTCTTCCTTCTTCCATTGGTTAGTCTTCCAGGTGGATGAACCAACACTCTGTTGAAACCGTGCAATACTACTACCTTTCCTCCTGTGTTGGTTCTCAACCTTTATAGCCATATGAACCATATCTTCAAATTCCACATAATGCTGCAATTCTACGACATTTTCAATCTCTCTATTCAACCCAGCAAGAAACCTAGCCATGGTAGCCTCTCTATCGTCCTCTATATCCACCCTAATCATAGTAACATCCATCTCCTTGAAATACTCATCCACACTTCGGCTTCCCTGCTTAAGAGTTTGCAATTTGTTGTGCAATTCACGATAGTAATACGCAGGCACAAACCGCTTCTTCATCACCCTCTTCATCTCTTCCCAAGACTCAATAGGTGATTCACCATTCCTTCTTCTATTCAACATTAGTTGATCCCACCACACTATGGCATAGTCTAAAAACTCAATGGCAGCAAGCTTCACTTTCTTTCTCCCACTATAATTGTGACAATCAAACACCATCTCTACCTTCTTCTCCCACTCTAAGTACGCCTCGGGATCATTCTTCCCTTTGAAAGGAGGAATCTTCATCTTTATACTACTCAATTGATTATCTTCTCTATTCTTATCTCCTCTATCTTCCCAATCCCTAGTTCCTCTATTCCTACCGCCATAACCTCTATAACTCCCGACAGAAGGTTCATCAAATTCATCATTAGACATTTCATCTCCACCCCTTTGTACTCTCCTAAAACAACTTTCCCTCTTACGCCCTTGGAAGACATTTTTAGATTGCTCTAGTTTTTGCTCCACCATCTCATGAATTTGTTCCATGCCCTCCTGAAACATCCACTTCATCTCACTCCTCAACACCTCAATCACTAACCTAGCATCAAACCTTCCCCTCCCACCTTCAGGAGAATGTTGCCTCAACATAGTTCCTGCAATAAAAGGTTAGTACTAACACAAATATATATATATATGATTAAGCCTCACGATTCACTCCTTTACGTGTTTCACTCAAAGGATGATATCCCATAGTCACTCGTGTATTCTCACAAGCAATGATGATATCAACTCACCAATTCCTCTTCTCAATTCTCTTAGAACTAACCCAAACTACACCAATCCCTTCCGTAGAATTCAAAACAACTCTAAGGGCTCAAAATTTTCCTCCTTTTCTTTCCTTTTTGTTGCCTTTGTTTTGTTCTTGTTCACGTTTTTTTTTTTTCTATCCTTTTTTTGTTTGTAACAAAATTATTAAGATGCACTACCCTCTCTAGAAAACAATTAACACTATGAACTTGAGCACGAAGCTATGACAACACAAAACTTGATATGAACAACTGATAAGAACGATTAGAGTTAGGATTTTGATGTTACCTTCCTCAAACCGAACTGATGTTTAACAAACCTAGGCTCTGATACCAAACTGATACGAACCACGCCCACGTGTGACGAAACCCAATACCAATACGTTCGGAATTGCAACCCAAGATGCCAAAACAATCAAGTGGAATCGCGACCTATTGCTTATAAGTGAGGCAAGAACCTTTGTATATTCTGTTGACGCCACAATCAGGAAGAAAGACCGATTGATAAGTCGGGATGAACGCCACGGAAGAAATCCGATAAGTTCAAAGGAAGTTCTTTAGAGAACCAAGAGAGGAATTCTCTAAAAATGTGTTATTCAACCTTGTATGTGTGTTCTATGTTCTGTTCTCAACCCTAGAAGCTTATATTAGGGTTTACAACTCGTAATAATAAAAGCCCAAAACGACAAAACATCATAAAGTCGCGGAAAAATAACAAACAGGGAATAAAAGCCGGCGGCGTAGGAGTCGGCGTAGTAGCCGGCATAGGATGTACGTCGGGTATAAAGGTCGGCAGCGTAGTAAGCCGGTGTAGTCCTTCTATTGCATGCGGATGGCAGCGCCGGGTCAAGGCCAGCAGTGTTTACGCCAGCGTTGTCAAGGCTGGCAGCTTTGACCTCCTATGCTTTGATCTCCTTGAATGACTTGTACAAATGCAAGTGCATTCTCATGGTTGCTCCAATCCTTTCCGGCTTCTTGGACGTCCTTTATCAACCCATTAAGTGCTTCCTTGAATCGTTTTGCTCGAGCTCTTGTGATCGGTTCAGGTAGCACTTCAAGAGGATCTACATTCCACCTTCTAGCTTGGCTCTCATCAAAAAAATTATTAAAGATCTTAATCAAACCAAACAATGAGGAATGAGGAAAGTACCTACCTACTGATAGGAATCAGACTTTTCCAGGACCTATCACCAAGGCCCGAGCTATGGGTCTCCAGAATCTAGTTATGAGGGTTTTGCTAAAGAAACCTAACCTTGAGAAGTCTAACCCACTTTCTGCATCTTTGCACTATAATTTTGATACATTTCAGCAGGTTCATTTGTCAGTCTTACAGGATGCAAAAACACCTTTACCACTGAGTGAATCAAGGTTGTCAATGGAACCTGATTCAAAAGCTTCTTGAAGACCGGCATCATGAAGGACCATTTCTTTTATATATTTATTCTTTTATGAACTATTTTGGTTGTATTTTGGTTTTGGGACACTTTTATTTCTTTGTAACTTTCATTTAGGGTTAGCCACCTTAAAAATGGCAAACTTGTAATTTTGAGCACTTTTTAACCCTAGGAGTAGCAAGTATAAATATTTGCTTAAGAGAAGGTTTGAGGAGGCTTATTTTGGCAGATTAAACACTACCTTTCACGTAAGAATTAGGGTTCCTAATTTTCATCTAAACTCTTATCAATTTCAATCCCAAGAGTTGAAATTGTGGCGAGTGCAACATCTTGAAATTATCAGTTATATCAATTTCATTTTGTTGTGATTTATTTTCTTCTCTAGTGTGTCATATCTAAGGTTGAATTGAGATAGTTCTTGGTCAGAAATACATCTTATTGTTCACGAAATATTGTGTTTATTTGAAGTACTTAGCAATTGGATTCGGATCATCATTGAAGAATCCACTTGAAAACGTGTTCTTCCTTATTGGAAAGGAATTCTTATAATTGAGGTTTTCTTTTGAATTTGTGGATTATTTGCATGGATTATATGATATTAGAGTGTTGTTAGAAGATATTATCATTATGGTATTATAATTATATCATTAGACATTTGGATTTCATCATATCTTCATTAGGGTTCACATGATTTAGCCTTGTGGATCCAATTTTTGCCTTGACTTGAGATTGTTTTTCTTAAGTCTTTTAACTATGCTTCTTAGTGGAATTAGGCACATCACCTACCCTTATCAATTCTTATACCAATAAGGAGATCATTGCCCTAAATTTCTCTTATCACTACTACTTGCCCTAAATCTTAAATTCTTAGTACTTGATTATATTGCTCAATAAATCTTAAAACAATGATGATCTATAGGGGAAGAAAAATATGATCTTAGTAGGTGGAATTCTATAATTGATGAAAATGATTATTGAAAGAAGAAGCTTTTCATATGAAAAGGGGTAAAAGGTAGGAATAGGCTAACAGTTTATAGTTTACAAGACTATACTTAAGCAACTTCACTTTTAAAATTGGTTTATTGGGTCTGATTAGGCTTTAGATCCAATTTTGCTAAAAAATCTAGAAGATAAAGGTTAAGCTTTCACTTAAGAAGTCTACAAGAGAAATTTACCTACTAGTCCCACCATTTAGATTATTTTCCTTGGCATTTCATGCTCCCCTCAAAAAAAAAAAAAAAAATTCATCCTCAAAAGTTATCTAATGTCTACACTTTTCCTATGTTTTTCTTTAACTTCTTTGAAAATTTTCTTTTACCATGTGGTTACTCCACTTGACTCAACACACTTGGTTGCTTCTCATCTTTAGTACTTGCCCTTTTGTATTAGAGTATTTGTCTTGTTATAATTTCACATCTAATTCTACTATTAATCTCCCTATCACAATCCATATATTCTCCCACCAGTAATCATAACTCTCCAATTACTTTAGGGTTTCCTTTTTACCATTATTTTGGGGTTTCCTTTTTTACCTTATCTTATTTTGTGTTGCTTTGACTATGCATTAACTCTATAGTTCAATTCATCTTGTCTATAGTCATTCTCTAATTATAGTAATATTTATGTCACTTTTATCCCTTGGTTTACTCAACCAAAAAACCTCAAGCTTATTTGGATCATTTTCTTAATGTTATCATGTTATAACTAACATTTCTAAGATAAAAGTTATCAATCAATTTTCATTTCACTTGTGCCTACACAACTTTCCTTATTTCTTCTCTTATACACACAAATCTACAAATTGTAATTTATTCATGGAGATTCTTTTTCCAAATCACACTTTAATTTTACATATGTGTTCTCTTAAGGACTATCCTTAATGTTTCATGATTAAGAACTAAGATCATTTAGTTAACTTATTTGAAACTTCCCAAAACAACAATTATTAGGTTAACTTCCTTACACTTTGATGTTGTTAGCTTACCAATTTTGTAGTTTATTTCCTCTTTAGATGGATCCCCTTAGGAGTTACTTTCTCTACTCGTTGAATTTCAAATATTACTAACATGAAAAGGGTTTACAAACTCTATATATATATTTGAATTTATCTTAATTATTATATTTATGATTTAAATTTGTGTTTGTGGGCTTTCATTTCTAGTTAAGCATTCAGCCTATTTTATTTATATTATTTTGTTTTATTCTTCTTTTGTAACGCCTTGAAAGTAGGGAGCACTATTACTCACCATGTGTTCTTACCAAACAAGGACACACTAAGGCTTTAAACCTACTTTGTTACTAATCAATCCTATAAACTACAATCAATATACATCCAATACTTCTAACATGATAAAAATTCATCCTGTAAAGACTTTCAACTCTTAAAGGGAATGCTCTTAATACATCAAACAAAATCATTTAAAATATTAAAATATTCTAAATCTAAAAAATTCTTAAATTCAGTATTAAGACTCTATATAAATCCTATGCTTCATTGGATTAATCCTCAATCAATCTCCATAATAGTAATGGAAATCTTCCTCCTCCCTCTTTTGTATATTCACTCCCAATTCTTCTTCTTGCTTATCAATTCCCTCAATACCTACATCTTAAAAAAACATATCCCCTAAGGGTGAGATAATGCCTAGTATATATAATAGCAAACACACACATGAACAAGCAAAAACTTAATCACATACATACATGCAACTTTTAAACATTTAAGTTTTACTTAAATCTACATAACAATAATAGGGTACCCATGACATTGCCAAACATACTCAAAAACTTAATCCTCAATCTAGTGCTAGAAACTACCACTGTGAGCCCCAACACCCATGAGTCTTTAAACTTAACATCCTTAAAATTTAATCTAGTGTTAGGAACCGACACTATGAACTCTAACACCTATAAATCCTTAAACAATCTTAAACTTAAACCGGTATGGGAACTACTACTATAGGCCTCAACACATATGAATCCTTAAACTTAAAACAACCTAGATCAAATCCAAGCACGAATCCACTAAGGACAATATCACACATGGATCATTAGGGTTCTCAAGGAATCTGCCACTATAGGCCCCTAGACCAAGCTAAGCACAATCAATATCACTTAATCACTTAAACTAGCCCATTCAACTTAATCAAATTTGATACTTACTAACTTAACAAGCATAAGAAAATAAACAAGTTACACATACTTGGAATCTTAGTCTTACATAAGTCAATTCCTGAACTTAATGTATTTTGAAATCTATCAAAGCAATAATGATCTTTTCCTAATACTAATCTAAGAATAAGCTACCTTTATTAAATCTCTTAATCTATTGGATTTTCTAAGGTCTTACTAGCTGTTTAAGTTACATGGAAGTTCATTTAATTAGAAAATAAATCAATAAACAAAGTATTTTCAAGTACACAACCGTACATTAGGCTATGTACTTTAGCACGAGTGGGATACATGCTCATGTAGAGTGGTCGTGTATCTTTCTATGCAATTTTCATTTTTGGCATCTCTAGTACACAGTCGTGTAGATAGCCATGTACCGTATTGTGTATTTTTCATTTTCAACATACCTTAGTACACAAGTGTGTGCTTTAGCCATGTACCCATTATATATGCACACATTCTAACACAAGCAAGTACACAAGCGTGTACATGACTATGTTCCATGTTTTTCTTCACAAACACTAATTTCTCTCTTTTAATTCATTCCAATTCTTAAATCCCTTGACCTTAGGCTTAATTGAATCCCAAAACTTATAATTTCTAATTGAATTACATAAGTTAGTATATTTATTTTTAAATTTTTGTAAATTGAATCCTTAATTGCTTGGTGTCCATCATCGTTCTACGCCTTCCTTGATTCGAATTCTAATTGAATAAAGTGATGGAAATTGATTAAATCCTAAATTCGATATTCTTAAATAAAAATTCCATCATTGCAACCCTTACCTAATTGAATTAGAGTTGATCCTCATGAAAATCATTAATCCTCCCTACAGTTCTATAGAAAGTGTTCTCCTTTTCATGTCTTCTCATTATGCAAATGGAAAAAAGGAGGAGTGTTAGGTCACATGGAGTATTTATATCCTTCTAAGGAATTGACCAGATTACCCCTTGTCTCTTATTATATTTACTCTTCTGACCTTAGCTCTATTTTTATAATATATGTTAAATAAAAATTTTGTTCGAGTATTCACATTCTCCCCCACTATAAAAACTTTTTTCCTTGAAAGTTACCTAACTCTAGAAGAGTTTTGGATACTTCTTCCTCATCTCATCTTTTAATTCCCATGTTGCTTTTCGCTTAGTCAGATTTGTTCAATGTACCATGATGTAGAGAATCATTCTCCTTCTTAACACTTGTTCTTTGATGTCCACAATCCTAACCGATCTTTCAATAGAGGATAAGTTTGGTTACACATTCATGGGCTCCAAAGCTACTCATCTGTTTAGGTACAAATTTTCTCAACATAGATACATGGAATACATCATATACCCCAATTTAACTTAGTGGGAGAGCTAACTTATAAGCCATTGTACCTACTCTTTTCAAGATTTAAAATGGGCCTACATACTTCAAGTTTAGTTTCCCTCTCAAACCGAACCTAATCACCCCTTTAGTTAGAGAAACTCTTAACAAAACCTTGTCTCCTAATTGGAATTCCAAGGGTTGCCTTCTCTTATCAACATAACTCTTTTGTTGGAACTAAGCTATTTATATCATCTATCTTATCAATTTCACCTTATCCATAGCTTTTTGAACTAATTCTAACACCATCATCTACCTTTCTTCCACTTCATTCTAGTGTAATGGAGATCTACATCTTCTTCCATAAAGAGCCTCATAAGGAGTCATCTAGATGATTGCTTGATAACTATTATTATAGGCAAACTCAACCAGTGGTGTATACTCATTCCAATTACCTTTAAAATCTAGTGCATAGGCTTCAAGAAAATCCTTTAGAATCTGTATAGTGCTTTTAGATTGCCTATCCATCTGAGCGTGGAATGTAATACTAAACTGTAGTTTAGTGCCTAAAGCCTTATGTAAGCCATTCTAGAATCTATTTACAAATCTTGTATCTCTATCAAAAGTTATGGTCACTGGCACTCTATGTAATCTTACTACTATTTAAATATATATGTAAGTCAGTTTCTATAGTTTGTATCCCACTATAATAGGTAGAAAATAAGCAGACTTAGTTTTTCAGTCTACTATTACCCAAACTGTATCCTATTTCTCTTTGGTACTTGCAAGTGTTGTAATAAAATCCATTATCACGTGTTCCCATTTCCACTTTAGTATTGGAAGAGGTTATAATTCTCCAGCTAGCCTCTGAAGCTCGATTCTGATTTGCTAACAAGTTAGGCATCTAGCTATATACTTAATTGTCTCTCTTTTCATGTTCATCCACTAATAATGACTGTTGGATATATTGTATAAACTGAGTAGTGTACCTCTTTCATTATTTCTTTCTTCAATTCCACATTCCCTAGCATGCATAACCTTGTTCCATATCTTAAGATCCCCTTTGTATCTAAATTGAATTCAGGAGCCTTTACTACTCCATCCCACTCTTAATCTATTGGATATCTTTATCGTTTACCCGGCCAACCTTGATTATATCTACTAAGTTTGGTTATATGCATAAAAGGGCCATTATTGTTCCCACTTCTTGAGTTAAAATTTCTAACTCTAGTTTACACATGGCATCTAATAACTTCCTTTGTGAAGTAATGAAAGTGGCTACATTACCCTTTTTCTTTCTACTAAGGGTATATGCCACTACATTAGCCTTTCTTAAATGGCACTAGATTTCCAAGTTATAGTTTTTTATTAGCTCTAACCATCTTCTCTATCTTATATTTAGCTCCTTCTATGTGAATATATACTTCAAGCTCTTGTGATCATTGAAGATCCTACATCTCTCTCCATACAAGTAGTGCCTCTAAAGCTTTAAGGCCAATACCACTACTAACAACTCCAAGTCGTGATATGAGTAATTATTTTCATAAGGCTTTAGTTATAGAATGCATGTGCTATCACTTGTTCACCTTGCATCAACACACATCCCAACCCTTAGGTTGAGGCATTACTATATACAGTGAACTCTTCCCTACTCTTAGGTAATGTTAAAAATGGCACTGACACAAGCTTCTCTTTGAGCATCTAAAAACTGGCTTCACACTTATCATCCCATTCAAATCTCACATTCTTTTGTGTCAACCTAGTGAGAGGAGTTGCTATCTTGGAAAATCCCTTAACAAATCTTCTACAATAGCCTACTAGACCTAGAAAGTTTTTTATATCTATGAATGTCTTCACTCTATACTAATCCACTATAGCTCTCACCTTTTTTGGGTCTATAAATGTCCCATCTTTGTTAACTACATTACCCAAGAAAACCGCCTATTCTAGCTAAAATTCACATTTATTGAATTCCGCTTACAGTCTTTCTTCTTACAACCTACTTAGCATTAGTCTCAAGTGCTCTTCTTGTGCTTCATTACTTTTTAAGTATATTGGGATATCATCTATAAAGAAGATTACAAACTTATCTAGAAAGTCCCTAAATACTATGGTCATTAAATCCATGAATGTTACAGGTGCATTAGTCAATCCAAAGGGTATTACTAAAATTTCATAGTGACCATATCTAATCCTAAAAGTTGTCTTCTATATGTCTTCCACTTTAATTCTCAACTAGTGGTATCCTAATCTTAGGTCTACTTTAGAAAACACCTGAGCTTCTTGAAGCTAGTCAAATAGGTCATCTATCCTAAGAAAAGGATACTTGTTATTGATAGTGACCTGATTTAACTCTCCATAGTCTATGTAGAGTCTCATGCTTCCATCCTTTTTCTTCACAAAAAGGACCGATGCATCTTAAGGAAAAACACTAGGTTTTATGAAAACCTTTATCTTATAACTCCTGTAACTACTTCTTTAACTTTTTTTTAATTCAACTGGTGCCATCCGGTATACCGATTTTAATATTGGTACTGTACTCTATACCAATTAATACTAAACTTTATCTCCTTGGTTGGGGGTAAACTAAGAAGGTCCTTTAGAAACATATCTAGAAACTCTCTCACTATAGGTACTACTTCCAGTTTGGTTTCTTTACTATCTTTAGTAGTTATAACTGCCAGTAAATTCCTTCCCCATATCTTACAGGCGAGTAATCTAGTTGGTCTCTAAGCTTCTACCTTGTACTCAAAATAGTCTTCCCTAAGTATATTGAATCGAACCACCATGTTGTGATAGTCAATTGTAACATGGTCTTCTAACAACTAGTTGACACTTAGAATGATGTCAAACTCCACTATTTCCAATACCATGAGATCTGCTACCATCACCATACCCTATATCTCTATTCCTACTCCTTTGCATGTTCTATTTATCTTCCTTCCAACTTCTAAAGGAGCACTAACAGCCAAACTATCATCCAAATGTTCAACATTTAATGTACATTCACACACAAAATTCTTAGATACACAAAATATAGATGCACTAAAATAAAAAAGTATATAAACATTGCAGGCATGTACTTGTACTTGAAGCATACCTATAATGGCGTCCATGTTTGAGATATCTTGGTGTTGTTATTACTGGATAGCAAGTACTCTGATGGGAACCCATTGTCTAATCACACCCCCCCCCCCCCCCCCCCCCCCCCCCCCCCGCGCCCCCACCCCCCGATGGTCTACCAGCGTATACCCTCATTAGAGGTCTAGCTACTTGTGGAGCTGAGGTTACTTGATTTCTTACTTGCCCCTAAAGACAGTCAACTGCCTTATGTCCCCTTTGTTTACATATATGATAAAATACTAAGGGGATTAACCTTAAATTGCAATGTTTGTTAATGTGTCCTATCATTCCATATGAGAAGCATACACTATCTAGCTATCTGGTCATCTGCATTCTCCTAACTAATGAGGCTTATAGCACATGGTGCATTTGACAGTAGGGCCTACTATAGGGAGTGCCAAAGGCATTGGTCTGATATGTAGAGGAGGGGTTGCAAAACTCTAAGTTCTATTTTAATACACATGGGGTCTCTTGCCTTTATCTTGCCCCATCCCACTCGAGGCAGGTCTCTTTCCCAAAGTTATTGGCTCCTCTATTCTTCAATCCTCTTTCTACTCTATTCCAAATATTTGGCCTTATTCACTACTTCACCATAAGTGTTCAGTTGAAAGGCCTTAACGTCATGTTAGAGATCTAACTCCAAGCCTCTAAAAAATCTTCAAGCTTAAGATCTATCATCAACACAAACATTATCACACAAAAACTAAATTAAATGGTTCAATTCCACCTCATAATCTTCCACTATTCAGTCCCCTTGCTCACAATTATAATAATCATTTTCCATTCTATCTCTAGAGCTACAAGGGAAGTATCTCTAATAAAATAGTTCCTTTAATACTATCCAATTCATACACTCCCTTACTAGTTTAGGAACTGACGCCTACCATTTTGCTATAATACCCTTCAACATGAATGCAATATAATTAACCTTTCTGTCCTTAGGTTTCTAAAAGATAACAAATGTTTTTTTCCATTTCTTTTACCTAATCCTCAACCTCTATTAGGTCATCTACCTTAAGGCTAAATTCTTTTTCCACTCTGATGAACCTATCAAAGCTGACGAGTTCATTGGCATTTCTACACTATGGAACATTAAGGGCTTAATGTTGTTATTTCAACAACCCCACTAAATGACTCATAATCTACAGTAGTCTGATAGTCTCTTTAGCCATCTGACCTTGTCCCTACTGTGGTTGTTGTCCCTGAATGTTCTCCTCATATAGGTTGCTATGTCCAGCACCCTTTCTTGTACTTGATCCGGTGATTCTTCTTGAAGGCATTCTATTTGAGAAGAGACAACCGGATAAACTTAAGAGTTAGTATCTGTCAATCTTAATGTCATGGTGTGTCAATATATATACATATAACCTTACACATAAGTGCACATTCGTATATGAATACTTAAATTTAAAGGAAGTGTAAGTAAAATATTAATAAAATAAAATAAAATAAACGTCCCATGATTATTCCCACTCTCTTCATGTCTCACCATCTTAATGATTAAATACTTAATTCGTCTAAAGATCACATCCTATTTTCCACTATTTGAAACTTATACTCAATTATCATCACATAATTCCTATGGATTATCAAACCTAAGCTCCAAAAGATCATCAACCAATGCTCTCTAGATCAAAACCTAAGCCCTTAAGGATCATCAACCTATTCTATAATACCATCTAAGCTATAATGCCCCAAAATTAGTGAGCGTTACTACTTGCCATGTGTCCTTACTAGACAAGAGCACATTAAGGCTGTAAACTTACATTGATACCAATTAATCTTATAAATCCTATAAGCCACGATCAATATATATCTAATACTTCCAACATGACAAAAATTCATCCTATAAAGACTTTCAACTCTTAAAGGGATTATTCTTAATACATCAAACAAAATCACTTAAAATATTAAAATATTCTAAATCTAAAAAAAAATCAACTTTAATAATAAAACTCCATATAATTCCTATGCTTCATTGTATCAATTCTCAATCAATCTCCATAATAGTAATGGAAATCTTTCTCCTCCCTCTTCTATATATTCACTCCCAATTCTTCTCAATTATCAATTCCTTTAATATCTGCATCTAAAGAAAAATATCCTTAAGGGGCGAGCTAACGCCCAATACATATAATAGCAAACACACACATATAAATAAGTAAGAACTTAATCACATACATATATACAGCTCTTAAACATCAAGCAACAATTTCAAGTTTTACTCAAATCCACATAACAATAATGGGGTACTCATGACTTCGCTAGACATAATAAAAAACTTTATCTTTAATCTGGTGTTAGGAACTGTCACTACAATCCCCAACACCCATGAGTCCTTAAACGTAACAACCTTAAAACTTAATATGGTATTAAGAACTACCACTACGGGCCCAATACCCATGAGTCCTTAAATAATCCTAAACTTAAATTGGTGTAAGAACTACCACTATAAGCCCCAAAACCCATGAGTCCTTAAACTTAAAACAACTCAGATTATTTCCAAGCACAACTCCACTAAGGATAACGTCACACAAGGATCATTGGGGTACTTCCTAGGCATTTGCCACTATAAGCCCTTAGGTTAAGCCAAGCACAATCAATAATCACTTAATTACTTAAACTAGACCATTTAACATAATCAAATTTGATACTTACTAACTTAACAAGTACAAGAAAACAAACAAGTTGTACATACTTGGAATCTTAGTCTTAAGCAAGTTGGTTCCTGGACATAAAGTATTTTGAAATCTATCAAAGCAACAATGATCTTTTCTTAGTACTAGTCTAAGAATAAGCTACCTTTCTTAATTCTTTCAATTTATTGGATTTTCTAAGATCTTACTAGTTGTTTAGGTTACGTAGAAGTTCGTTTAATAGAAACTAAATCAATAAACAAGCGTACATACATGGGTGTATACCTGACTATGTTCCATGTTTTTCTTCATGGATCCTAATTTCTTTCTTTCAATTCATTCCAATTCTTCTATCCCTTTATCCTAAGATTAATTAAATTCTAAAACTTGTAATTTCTAATCGAATTACATAAGTTAGTATACTTACTTTTAAATTTCCGTGAATAGAATCCTTAATTGCTCAATCTCCATGTTCACTCCACCCTTTCTTTGATCTGAATTTTGATTGAACAAAGTAATGGAAATTGATTAAATCCTCAATTCGATATTCTTAAATAAAAATTCAATTGTTACAACCCTTACCTAATAGAATTGGATTTGATCATTGTGAAAATTGCTAATCTGCATTGCTGCTCTCCAAAGAGTATTTTCTCTTTTTCTTATCTTGTCACTATGCGAATGGTAAAAGGAAGGGTGTTAGGTCACATGGAGTAGTTGTATCCTTTTGAAGAATTGACCAAATTACCCCCGTCTCTTATTATATTTACCCATTTGAGCTTACCTCTATTTTTATAATATATGTTAAATAAAAATTTTGTTCAAGTATTTACTTCTTTCTTATTACACTTTTAGGGTATAGAGTTATTATGATTGTTGTAACAGATATTGAGTAGAGCTCAAGTCACATGTTTGTTTATCCACTAAGATTATTTTATTGTTATATAAACACATATTATTGGTATTAATGTTATTACTATTATATTTTATTCTTAGTACACAATTTTTATAATACAATTGCATTTATTGTTCATTGATTTTGTCCATTATTTATTTTATTGTCTCTCTTTTATTATTATTTTATTTTTATTTGCCATCACTTCTCTTTTATTTTTGTTTTATTATGGAATTAATATACTATGCTACTTATCATACATAACTATAAAAATAATGCTAGTGAAGATATTTCACTAACTTGACATGACAGGACTCCACTCTAACTTGATTCAACACAACTAATAGGACATGACTTGACATACTCATCATGATATAAACAAAACTAGAAGCAATCATGGATTCGTTTTTCCATCTTACTTGTATATATGCTAAAGTACATATGTCATATATAATTCCATTTGTCTTTCTCTTTTTATTATGTATTGCTATTATTCAATAATGTTGTGTTTACAATTATTCAAATTCTCCTTAATACTACATTTCTACTAACTATAAAAGGTATAGTGAGACAGTTTCGCATTATAAGTTTTATTATTATTATTATTATTGTTACTATTAAGAGTGTCACTATTATTATTATTATTGTTGTTGATATTATCATCATTATAGTGTAGCAAATATTTTATCCTTATGCTTCTTCTCTAAGGGTATAATGAGACGTTATCTTATTTTTTTGATATTAAATGATTATTATTAACTGTGTTACTAGCATTGCAATTATCATTACACATCCTTCTTTATCCAATCTTATAACAACTCATTCCTTTTTCTTATTCCATTACAAAATAATCTAATACATTATGAATTATTCAAACTTCAATACTCCATTAAATTGATACTTTTAAATTCCATAATTTATTGGATCGCTTACAAATCTCAATTCTCCCTTAAGAAATCTATTAACAAAATTTAACAATTCCTTTGTTCTATCTTAGAAATTACACACTAAGTCACTAATTAGCAATATCATCGACAATAATTAGAATTCTAGACTCCCTACACGATGTGCCTTGATTCCAAATCATAGGCACACAATTACAATTGAAGAATCAATTAAACAAAAACCCACAATATGGCATGATTCCAAGTGCCCCAAAAGATGATGTGCTCTAATACAAAATTATGATGTGCCTAAATAATTCAAGTACATGAACACAATCCAATTGGAGAATTCAATAAGACAAAATCCACAAAGTGGCCTAATGAAATTAAATTCCACTTAAGCAAATGACCAAACGAAATTTGAACTAATGAGTATAAGAATGTTCAATGGGAAATCACGCAATTACATTAGGAAGCAATTTCAAAATTGAAATGACCTAAATCTAAAAATTCCATCCAAATCATGCGAATAAAAGTAACCGCAAATTGCACCTAGATATGAATTACTAAATACAATTTGTTAACAACAAAAGCAAGATTGATATAACTCACAATCTCCTCTTGTTGAATCTCGCCATAATTTCCTAAGAAATTGATAAGAGATCTTTGATTTGCAAGGCTCTCCCTCACGGCTCAAAGAGTGTTGGTTTTTCAAAATGACAAAAGCTTCCTAAAAACCCTAGTTATCAAGTATTTAACTTTGCTGCAATTAGGGTAAAAATGTTCAAAAAATTACACATATGCCACTAACTAGTCGATTCTAAAATCAAAGTACAAGTACCAAAATAAAGAAAAATTAGTGATGTGCCTAAAACTGAGTTTAAGCACATGCAAAACCAATTTGAAAAACAATTATACAATGCCAATCAACTAGTTCAACAATTGCGCTAATCCTCAATGTTTATGAACTAATTCTTCAAATGTTGATGTGTTCAATCTTAAATATCCAAATGTGATTAGCTTTGATACCAAATGATGATGTGCCTAAAAGGGAGTTTAAGCACATGCAAATGAACCAATTTACAACCCCTAAATGACAAGATAAAAATTGGCTCAAAAGACAACAAATTGCATGAACCCTAATTGATGGAATGTGATCTGAATGATAAAATTCAATGAGATTAAATTCATAATGATGATATTTCTCAATTGAATCAATATATTAACTCAACATCCAATGAAGTCCCAACCAACAACACATAAAAATAAACTGTAACCCCTCCTTACAACACGGACAATCCACGCAACACAATGTATAGTAAAATTGATGGTAATAACAAGAGACAAAACCAATCAATTATATATAATGATAAGAGAGAATATAATTGATGCTAAATTCAAATCAAAGAACTAACCTAATCAACCCTAGATATGACTCACTAATGATGAAAACGAAAACACAACACAGGGAATCAATATTACTCACAATTTTCTATGTTGCAACTCACTACAATTCCAATTTTTGGATTGAAATTGATAAGAGCCAATGAAGTTAGGAAGAACCCTAATCTCCACATGAAAAATTATTTGCTGTAAATTTCAAGTCTCTCTTTAAAACCCTACTTAAGTAATTATTTATACTTGCTCCCTTTAGAGTTAAAATGTCCACAAAATTACAACTATTCCACTTTAGGGTGGTCAGTCCTAAAAGCATCAATTACAATCAAATAAAAGTGTCCCAAAAACTTACAACATAAATAGTCCAAAGAAAATAATTACAAGTACAAAATAATAAGAATCCTTAAAGAGCCAATGCACCGAGGCGATGTTAATCACAGCAAGTCATTGGATGAAAATCTGATGATGTCCCTAATTGATCAACAATGAGATTCATTTGGCATCCCGTGAAGAAATATCATTATACCTATAAGATTATCATTCAAATATTTATTAGATAAAGAAAAACAAGTATAAATATGAGTGATTTAGATCATTATCTAAACCAAGTTCCATAAACATCGAGGTCGCCGGAAAGATTCCCATCATTTGGCCAGTTCAATAATGACAATTATAAGTGCAAAAGATGGTCTTCAAGTGGCTAATTCTTCAATTCAAGTGAACAATTTGTTGGACCAATTCTTATTTGGTTTATATCGATCCATGAATAACCCACAAGCTAAGCTTTAGCAAGTTTATCCATCACCATGTAAAAACTGACAAGTATACCTACTGGAATACACAACAAATAAGTAATAGAAAAGAAATTAGTTTACAAATATTTTTTAGATTAGATTATTCAAAGAGGACCCTCATCACCAAATTTTGTAACCCTTTAACTCTTACCCTAGTAATAGGTCCTGTAGGATTTTAATTCCTATCATCTCCTCGGGCCTCAAGAAGATTTGTCCGCAAATCTGATTGGTCAAATACAGCAAAGACTCTATATCCTCCTAACAAGTTATCTATACAAATATCACTGTAGTCTTCCAGTACTTGAGATACCACAAGGGGTAGTTGCTCTCACCCCTCTATCTCTAAGATATATCTCATCTGCAACATATGTAATGGTCTATCATCCGCTATGGCCTCCTTTAACTTAAACTGTACCACCAATAATGTCTTCTTCTTCCCTATTTCACTTATGTGTCTTTGAACCTCTTGGTCCTCTAATGGTTTACTCATCTGCCCCTAAACCTTTTGGACCTTTGATGGTTGACACATCTACTTCTGAACCGCTTAATCTTCTGAAGGTTAACTCATCTGACTATGAACCGCTAGGATCTCTGATGGTTGACTTATCTGTCTTTGCACCTCTTGGACCTTTGATGGTGACATAGGGTTCAATACTATATGTTTACCCTCATGTTAGAACATATAAGTATTTCTATAGCCATCATCTAAAACTCTCATGTCATACAACTACAACCTGTCAAGCAATATATAGGATGCACACATGGGAAGAATGTCACATTCTATTTTGTCATGATATTTATCCCCTATATTAAAAGGTACCCTGACCCTCTAAGTCACATGGAGACTCCCCTACTGACTCAACCAATGTAGTTTGTAGGGTTCTAGATGTAGAGTAGTTACAAGTTGTAATTTCGATACTAATGAGGCAGCCACAACATTAGTACAACTACTACCATCAATAATAATGACACACAAGTTACCTTGCACCCTATAAAAAGTGTGAAACAAGTTTTCCCTTTGCTCATCATTAATAGTTGTAAAAGAGGTTAAGGCCTGACATAGTACATTAGTAGACAAATACAAATCACTTGACATTGTTACTTACTACTTCAACAATCCAATAATATAGTACACCACACACACCACGACAACATAATCCTACACACCTACGGTGCAATTAAGCAACCAATGCAACACACACTTCCCACACGTCAATTATGGCAACAATAAGTCGAAGCAATAATCAAACACTTCCATGTAGTAAGTTATTGAATTCAACTAAGCAAGTGTTTAAGTATCAATACTTAATAACTTCCACACTTAAATGCTTGTTTTGAAATTCAAATTTTACCACTAAATTTCCTTTTCTATTCATGGCACATACACAATCTTATACCCCACGTGCAGTAACTTCTTCTCAACATAACTCCACAACAATTTACAACTTTCTTCACTACACACTCACACCACCACACATACAACACAAACATGGTACAATACACTTTCAAACCTCAACACCACTTCAAATGTAGCACTTCCTCACAACACAACTCCAATTCGCTACACATGCACAACATAATCACTGCAACAATTCAAAAACACTCTTAATGCAACCTTCTCCACAAATGGTAACAGGCAAATTCAAATAATACCCAATCAATGCTACTCAATGAATTTCTTCAAACTTAAAGAAGGTGTTTGAATTTCAAATATTTTCCTTATCTCCACAAGGCAAATCTGGAATTTACAAATGACAAATACCATTTCCGAAAATTACCAACATATAATTCACTCTTCTTGTTTCAAATTTCCGCTTTTCCAAATGATCACTAAGGATCACTCCTTACTCATGGCAAACTCAAGGAAAGCAAGCTACCACAACTTTTCTACGTCTACTTCAATCAACAACAACAAGAATGAAATAAACTCCATAAGCACTACTACAATTCACTTCAATAATTTTGAATCAAGAAATTAACTCTAAGAAACCTATGCTTTGACACCAAATTATGATGTTCTTAAAAGACCAAGCACATGAATACCAATACAAATGGCGTGAATCAACAATTACAAACAAGAATTGTCTCGTTTTTCCATTATTTGTTGTTCACGCCAATTTAAGGTTCATATTGCTCCAATTTTATAAAATTGGAATTGTGTGTTTATATGTAATTTGGTTGGTATTGGAATCCTTTTTGTAATACATCCAAAATTGGCGTGAACATCTTTATTGTAAGATTGGAATTGCATAAGACTCTCCCTCACGACTTAAAGAGTGTTTGTTTTTCAAAATAACAAAAGCTTCCTAAAAACCCTAATTAGTAAGTATTTATACTTGCTCTAATTAGGGTAAAAATGTTCAAAAAATTACACATATGCCACTAAGTGGTCGGTTCAAAAATCAAAGTACAAGTACCAAAATAAACAAAAATTGGCCAGTTCAATAATGACAATTACGAGTGCAAAAGATAGTCGTCAAGTGGCCGATTCTTCAATTCAAGTGAACAATTTGTTGGACCGATTCTTCTTTGGTTTATATCGGTCATGAATAACCCACAAGCTGAGCTTTAGCGAGTTTATCCATTATCCTATAAAAACCGATAAGTATACCTACTGGAATGCATAAGAAATAAGTAATAGAAAAGACGTTAGCCTACAAATATTTTTGGGATCGGATTGCTCAAAGAGGACCCTTATTACCAAATTTTGTAACCCTTTGGCTCTTGCCCTAGTGATAGGTCCTTTAGGATTTTGATTCCTATCACTACACTACTAAAAACCACAATCATTTGAAACTTAATAATCCTATCTCCTAAATCACAATTTCTACCTTCAATAATATAAATAATTTAACCTTATTATATTCAACATTTTCAAGGACTAAAATTGCAACTTTATTTCAATTCCAAAAAACAATTGAAACACTTATCAATTCCGTTAATAAAGGATTGTTTTTTTAAAGCATAACTAGTTTGACAAAAATCCCCAAATCCACATGAACATATAATCCATCACATATTCATATTAGATTAATCCTAAATCCCCAATAATATGTTTACAAAAATGATTTATATTTTATGATGATAAATCCTCTAATTCTCACCAACAACTAAATGAAGATTGAATGATGTTACACTTAGATGCGTCTTAGCAAAACGCTAATGATAATACCTACACACCCTCCATCATTTAGCACCACAAATCACTAATCCTTTCAATAGATCAAAAATTTATTAGAGATCTTAACCAAACCTAACAATGTGAAATGAGGGAGGTGCTTACCTACACTTATAGCTTCTTATACCAACAAGGTGATCTTTGCCCTAGATCATAAATTCTTAGTGTTTGATTATATTGCTTAACAAATCTCAAAACAATGATGATTTATAGTGGAAGAAAAGTGAGATCTTACCCATTGGAATTTAATTACTAAAAATCATTATTGAAAGAAGAAGCTTTTGATATGAAAAGTGGTAAAAGGTAGGAAAAGGTTAGCAATTTATAGTTTACACAACTGCACATAAGTAACATCTCTTTCAAAATTGGTTTATTTGGTCTAGTTAGGTTTTGAATCCAATTTTACATTAAAAATGGAGATAAGATTAGGTTTTCACTTAAGAAGGCTATAAGAGAAATTTACCTACTTGTCTTAGGCTTTAGATTATTTTTCAAGGCATTTTAGTAATAGTAATAATTTTTTTAGAGTTGTCATATAGTAGGATTCATTTTTCACATGTAGAGGAGAGAGATATGCTACTCCAAGCATTAAAGTGAAAAAAAAAAAGATTGTTGATTTTTTATCCATGAAAAGCATTGAAATTACAAAAAAAAAAATTGAAATGGTAACAAATAAAAAAATTGAAAAAAATTGGCCATTCATTAATTTGTTAAAAAAATATAATGCCTTAGTTAATTAATATTTTCAAAATTAAAAGAGAATTATTTTGTGTCCCAAATTATAAGCATATGTAACCTTTGTATACAAAATTGAATTTTAGCAAACTTTAAATTGTTGAAAAGCTCTCATCTTGTATATTCACTTAAAATGGATAAATATACTTAAACTTTGACCATTTTTATAATTAAATATTTGAACCTTAATGCATAAATTTATTACTTTAGTAAACTTTTTGATGTCATTTATAATACCTCTAGTAACTCCATCCACATCGTCTATTAGCTTATGTGAATGTCTCAATCAACTATCATGTGACACATGAATTATGACATGAACCTAACTTAACAAAAGTGCAAATAGATGTTGAAATAGATTAAGGAGGAAAAGAAATATCATGTGAGCCAAAATAAAAGGAAATAAAAAAAAAAAGTTAGATGGTGTGAAAATAAGCTAATAAATGAATTTCCCCCTCTAAAAAACTCATCAATACTCTCTTTCTATCACAACTATGTTGACATGTAAAACCTAATTAAACTTCCCCATTTAATACCTAATTTAAAATCAAAATCACAAAACACCCAAGAGAACCCCAAACCTATCTAAGTTGAACATTTTTTCTTTTTTCTTTTTTTTTTTTTTTTTTTGCTTATAAATGGGCAAGGAGGAAAAGAAATCAAGACTTTGAAGATGGGGAAGTTGCCTAACACATAAATGGCTTCAATCTAGCAATCATCATTCAATAGACATGAGCTTGTTTTTTGCAATTAAAGGACTGAAGGCAAGGGTTTCAATTATAAAGACAAAGGTAAACCATTGCCAAACCTATGATTCAACAAGGTAATCTCAAAATCTAAAACTCTGAAAGCTAGTTTGTGCACTTGTGAATTATGTTGTGTATTGCACTTACTATTGAGCATGTTAAGCATACAAGGAGTAATTAATTTTTCTACATAGATAGATAATTGAAAACTAATGCATTAATAGACAATAGATAAGTGGTCATAGATGAGGAGTCTCATTGTTGATACGGACATGGAAATGTTTATTAGTCCATGTTATATTAATGTATTACTGAAAATTTTATTCTATTTATTAAAAAAAAATTAATTTACTCTATTTTATCATCAGATATATTTAGTTGTGTTGTTGTGGTTAAATTTCATTTGTCGACACAAGAGGATTTTTAGGTTTTATGTGATTAGTGAGGAAATATTAACTAAAATGTTTGTATTTTGTTGTATAAAAGGAAACTTGCAACTTCTTCCACTAGGTGCATTTAGATTAGTAGAAGAAAATACAAACATTGGACGCAACTGAAGAACTTAAACTTAAAGAGAGAATGATGACATTAATGGTAGAGGAAGGTAGGGTTAAAAGGCTTAGGTTGTTGGAGGAAAACTTTATGTTATGAAGAATCACCTTAGGGGATATGATGATAACTTTGTGGTTGCCCATAACCCATTAAAGACATATACTTTTACAAAAGATGAGAATGCGAGACTTACAACTTTGATCAAAGTTTATAAATATATGCTCATTTTCACCTACCTAGGGCTTTTATTGTATTAGGTAGTTGTTAGACAGTAGATGTAGTATTGCTGGTTAACTAAGGTGTTTTGGATAGTTTTGTAAAATTATACCTAAAAACTTGAAATCTATGTTTAAAATGCAATTTGAATGGCAAATTTTATCATTTGTGATAATAACTAGAGATTTTATTTTATTGTCATCATGATGATCACCACTCCATTCTAGATATACCAATAAGTTTCTTCATATGACACTTCTAAACACAAGATTGTCCACTTTACTCCGTATTTTTTTTTAATTATGAATTCAAGATAAAATGTACCTAAAGCTAGAGAACTAAACCTCATACCTTTATCATCAACATTTTATAATGAAATGCCAGTTTTTTCTTGTCCACTTGCCTTTGGTGCACTTTAGGTATTACAACATAGTGAAAGCACCAATAAAATAAACTAAGAGAAACCATGTTCCTAGATTACTAGCACCTATGAAGTTCCATTGCAAATGAATACAAAGTGTAATAGTGAGACATTTACACTTAATATTCACTTAGGAAGGTATGAAAATCATATGAGAAAAATAAACTTTAACTTTACTATATGATTTGCAATCATACTTGTTTGGATTGTTCTAGGCCTTTAGATGTTTCCACAGTCACACCACTTCTTATGAAGTTGCTTCACACTCTACCAAACATGATAGCAAATAGTAAACATATAATCTATGATGAATCAGTAGATAAAAACCTATTAATGAATCATGCTTTCAAATCTTGCTTGCATGCTTTATTATGCATCCTCTTACATTGTGGTTCTTACCGCATAGTTCAAATGTCATCAATCAAACTGGCATCTTATATTTCCCACTCATGTGCTTTTCCTCTCTATTCCACTTAGTCTTTGCTCTTCCTAGCATTTTTTTAAGAAGAGGGGCAAACATTTTCCCCCTTGAGGTCCTCTTCCAAAACTTAGCACTTGGTACGAACACTACGATATGCTCATATATGTTATTGTATTTCTCCAATGTGTACAAATTACTCATGTAATCATCTATATTCCAGCCTAAATATGAGATACAGGTACATATATGAGCACATGGTATGTTTGTCAATCCCCATAAGTTATAGCTACATGTCATATTCCCTGAGTCAATTGCATACCCTTCATTCAACAGTATTACTTCAAACTCTATTTGGTCATTAGGCAAAGGATAGCAAATGAACCTGGCACTTCTTTTCTTCTTAATGCGTTCACATATGTTGTCAACTACTACATCCACTTAATATTTTCCATAATCTTATTAGTTGTTCTCTCCATTACTTGCTTTTGAATGCCCACCATAAAGATAATTGACATGCGTCTTGCCATGATCACAATGGAGTTGAAACATTCCAACATATCATCCACAACATTAAATTTTTTTTCATGCCTAAAGATTGCCTTGCAACAATGCTTCGGATTTTTCCATAGTAGATCATTAGCAACACCAGGCTATAACTCTTTATTGAAATTAGATTTTGAATGGAATATATTTGTGTTTGTGGAATATATATCTTTATGTGTTCGTTTGTTTGTAGAATTGTGTAAGGCTTTGATGGTATTGTGTGCAATTCAAGGTCTATGATCCTGATGCCAACAACGCTAGTGTTAGGTTAGTGAGGTGATTTTTGTAATTAGGGATAAATGTGTCTAAACTAACCTTTCACACATATATGCTTAGGATAAGTCAATCACGAAGCTAATTCAAAATCAAAAGTCAAACCTATGATCTAAGAAGAATTCAACCACTAAACCATGCGATCAACTATATTCTTATAAGGTTTTATCTATGATTCAATAACAAGATATAAATTAAGGATATAGACAACCCCTCCAATGGATATGACATACTAAGAGAAGATCAAATTATACACAAACTACTTGATATGACACACAAGTAGGTTGCATGGTTTGCACATGACAATCTAAAAGACTAATAAAAGTGGAAATATTATATGAGGATAAACTTACACAATATGTGAAGGAAAAATTCCTTCAATAACACTCTTCATAGGATTGCATAGGCCTATTTATATTTGAGTAGTTGCAACTAAGTAAATAATTAAAAAGGAAAATAAATATAATTTATAACAAGAAAGAAAATATTAACTAATATCTTTCTAGATTAATTCATTTGGATTCTTCAATATAATAAATGTCACTTTAATAATTGTCCAAAAAATATGCCTTGTCTAAAATTTATGCTCTAGTGCCTTCAATAAGTCATTAACCTTCTAAAACACCGACCTCCAAGTTAGCCTTAGAAACAGAAATAGAATCATAGCTTCCCTCCTTATGAAAGACCCTTGGATCAAAGTTAATACCAATATTGAAATCAAAACCATAAATATTCTTCCAATTAGATGTCTTGCCGCTAGTCTTCCCCTCTTCTTCCAATAACAATAAGCTTCTTCCTAAGGTGATACTACAAACTAAATACCCTTCTAAATAAGTTTGCTTATCACTCATCATAATTCCTTAACCATTCATCCTAGCTCAGATCATTGGTCATCCTTGCATCCAAATCTAGTTTAGAATTGAATTCATATCATTTCCCTAAGGTTGCTAAAAATTTACACTCAAATCTAACAACTCTTCCAAGCAATCTTCTTCTAATTTTGAAACATAAGCTAATAAATTTACAACACTAAATGTAGCATACATACCTCTAAACCCATTTGTTATCTCTAATTGATAAGCATTATCATTAATCATCCTGAGAATTTTAAGTGGTTTATCAACTCTAGAAGCTAACTTTTGTTGCCTTCGATTTAGATACCTTTCCTTTAAATGTAAATAAACCAAACCAAGTCCCCTAGTTGAAATTCTTTCACTTATTGCCTTTATCTCTATACTGTCTTTGTTTAGCTATTATCTTCTTAAGCTACTTAGTTACATTTTGATATAGTTTCTAAATTTCTTTGGCCTTCTCAACTCCACTGAGGCTTTCTTCTTTTGAAGCTAATATAGGTAACATATCCAAAGGAATGTTAGGATTGTATACATAAACAACTTTAAAAGGTGATTTCCCTATAGAACTATGAGTTGTCTTATCATAGGTAAACTTTACAATAGGTAGGCATTCATCTCAATTTGCTAATTTTTTTCCCATAGTCATCTAAGTAAGGTTCCAAGCATGTGGTTGATAACCTTTATTTGTCCATCACTTTGAGAATGGCATGTAGTATTAAATAATAATTTAGTTCCCAATCTCTTCTAATAAGGTCTTCCAAAAGTAACTAGGAAATTTAACAACTTTATCTAAAACAATGCTATGTAAGACTCCATATGTCATGCCCCTCCCTAGGCACTCAGCGTGATAACCCGCTATGATTGCCCAATCCTAACCAAGCGATCGCGAAGCATCTCCATCTAAATACTATACCTGTTTGATCACATCACAACATTGGAATGCCTCTGGCATTCATATACCCCAATTCTCACAACATATATATATATCTAACAGGAATATTGGATAATTATCTATTTACGTAACTGTCAGTGGGTCCCATTTCACATAATTACATAAAAGCTCTATTGAAACTAACATGGCTTCAACATTACTGCAAATCAAATCTATCAATATGATTCATTTTCTAATCCTCACTTTCACCCACGGTACCCAAGATCTTTTAGCTTTATAATAAAGGCTTACCTTCGTTCGACGACCCATAAGAAAGTTTAGGTAGTTGCGACCTGCAAGACAGAATCCGTAGGAGGGTAAGTTACAAGCTTAGTGAGATAAAAGTGCAATCTCTTAGTGTTGTTATCACATAGGCAATTTCAATTAAGTTATCAACCATATGCTATGCATGAGCAATCACATAAATGCAACATCTCACGTGGTCTTCCGGTAACCAATGTGAAGTCTAGGGTTTGTACGCCCCTAAACCTTAGGTTAGGGATTCTAAAGCCACCATTAGTGCCCAAGTCTCACTAACCGGTTTACTTTTCTTATCACTTTGATATTTATAATGTCTTTACTTTAACAGTGAACGCTCTCGTGTTATTGCATCAGTCGGAGCAATACCTTTAAGGAACACATTAAACTAGGAACTAGCAAGGCACTGACAATCCCCTAATCCCTTAGTTTGCACAAGACGGTTCAATAATATCACAATTACTTCCAAATGCCCTTGTAGTAGTGATGGCCTTCAAATTTATGCAATGTCTCGTGTAATGAATGTGCCATTTAAATTAAATCCTATCCCTTAATTATTTGATTTAGGGCGATCAATCAATATAAGATTACAACCAATCCACATAAAAGCAATCCATTAACCATTCGAGGATGCCAGTCCATCAACACCTATGCATATCAATACAAATATATCAACATTTATACAAACACATCATATCTTGGTATATCATACCATAAGTATACTCATAAACACGTTTACATAAACCCATGCCTCACACGCGTACATATGTATTCATATGTAGGCACAAACACATACGTACTTATGCTACACTCACTTCCATACACATAATGTACACATATTCATGCATATACATATACGTCCACATGTACATACACATATACATATCTACACTCTCAGTATGCAGATACACACACATCCTCCACGTGAACATAACACATATATATGTATTCGTAAGACAGCAAAATTTGATATAAAACACATACATCCAAATAAACACACAGTACAACACGTTATAGAGTCCTACTCACCTAGGTTTTATCGTTTCTCACTTCTATTCAAAGTAATCCTCGAGTATCCTGTCAAATGATTTTTTTTCTTGCCTAAAATGTAAGAAAAAATATATTATCATATACTATTCAATCTCAGGAAACCCATATCTACAATATTTCTAACTAATTCCATTAGTTTTAGGCTAAATGTAAATTTTTCTACACATAAAGCTTTAATATCTAAACTTCAAAAAATAATCCAGTTTCACGCAAAGTTGGTTTTGTTGAGTTGCTCTTACCTCAAGATCACATTGGTAGCCTCGGTTCATGATTTGGAGGTCGTATGCGAAATCTACAAAAAAAATTCTAAAATTTTCTTCTTCTTCTTTCTCTCTTCTCTCCTCATGTTTTTCTCTCTCTCTCAACTTTTCTTTTCTTTTCTGGTGTCTTCTCCTCTGTTCTGATGCACGATGTACTTTATATAGCCATTATGCATCTTGCCGACATAATTTTTTTTTTATGATTTTATATTTTATACTTTATTTTTGTCCTTAACCATTAATATATTAACAATTAAAAATTTTGAAATTTAAGTATTTCATTATGAAATTTTATGTTTAGCAAATTTGATTATTCAAAGCATAATTATTCATTTGAAATTTTTATTTGAAATGTCTTATGAATTTTCTTATTTAACCTAATATAGTTCATAGTTTAAGTTTCGAGGAATATGTATTCCTTATTTTTAGATTTTCATGATCTATAATCGATTTTCGTGGTATTTTTCTGGTACTAGACGTTACGAATTTCACGAGTTTTACACCATACAACCAGAAAACCTCTTGCAAAAGAAATCAGCAATGTACTATACACTATTAACCTTATAGTATGAAATGAAACGTGCCATCTTACTAAATTTGTCCACAACCACTAGAATTGAAACCTTTCCATGAGCCATTTGAGGCACGCCTTGAACAAAATCCATTCTTATATCTTCCCATGGCTAAGACATTATTGGTAAGGCATATAGACTCTAAAAACTTCTTATCTACTTTTGGGCTTTCAATATACTACACATTTCTCCACTATACTATGTACATCCTTCATCATATTAGGCTAATGAAAATTCTCCTTCGATAATTCATAAGTCCTCCTTTCTCTAAAATGACCAAATAATCCACAAAAAATGTACCCTCTTTACTAACAACTCCCTCACTAAGCCCGATGGATTACAAAATTAACAATTTAGCCTTCTAAATAATAGCCATCTATCACCAATCTATCCTTACATCGAGCCATTATAGTGCCAAAGAACTAATCCTCAACATATTATGCCTCAAGTGAACGAAAGACAAGAAATCTAGACTATAAAAAAGTAATCAAAACATAACTCCATGTAATGTGTTTGTCATAATATTTGTACTATCACTTGTATATTTGATAACACAAGCAAAGCTCTCTAAAAACTCAACTACTTTGCTTATCTACGTGATAACTTTTTTTAACTCTTTAAAAATTTCAGTGATTCGTGATTAGTACATGACAAACTCCTTTGAAAGTAAGTAATGCTACCACATTGTAAGAGCTCTAATCAAATAATAAAGTTTCTTATATTACATACTTAATTAAGTATAACTCCACTCAACTTCTCACTAAAATAGGCTATAGGTTGCTTCTCTTACATTATCACTACCCCAATCCCAGCTTCACACTAATCAAATTCAAGTTTAGATGTTTTGTCAAAGTCAAGAAGAATTAGCACATGAGCAGAGGTAAGTCTCTATTTAATATCCTCAAAACTCCATGAGATCGGTCCATCCTACTACCTTAGACCTATAAGCAAGTACAACTATCAATTCTATAATATAGTGGATATTAATATCCAATGTCGATCCCATAAGGACTATGATTACTAGTAATTACTCTTTTCTAGTTATCTAATATGAAAAATTGAGTGGATTAAAATCAAACAACAAGTATTTAAAAGAAAATAACAATCATTAAAAGTGTACTCGAATATTGAATCTCCTTATAACTACTAATGTAATTAATTAATTATTATTCAATTTCATTATTATATTTTTAGACTATAGGAATTCCTACTTTAAACTTATAGCTCTATCGAGTCTACTAATTCCTAATTCAAGGTTAATTAATTGGAATCTCTTGCTAATTAAAAAAATTCTATAATTACATTACATTCGATATGTGAACTCCACTATTAGGTTTGACCCTAATCCAGATGATTTACATTGTCCTATCTCAAGATTATATGCAACTCCTTCCAATTATGCTAGGTTTATTCTAATATAGAATCTCTTAATCTCTATATAAAAAATCAAACTTCAACTAATACTTCAACAATATTAAATTGAAAACAATGAAGAACACATAATCAAATCACAAGAATAACAATAAATTTATTGAATAATAAACCCAAAAATCACATATTCATACTACAATCTAAAACTCTCTCTCTTCAAATAGAAATTTATACTCCTTATATAGCCATCAATCATTGCCTAGCTAAGAAAGTTTTACCTTCTTAGAAAAAACTCGAACTCTTCATAAACTAGGAAATATTACTTCAATTGGTAGTAACGGCTTCTCCAGATTTTAAGAAAATTAACTACTCTTGAAAGATTAAATCTTTAGGATGAATTGCACTTTTGGAAAGTAAATTTGAGCTTGGAAATCAAATTTAGAGAGTTAAATTTTTGGCTTTATATGGTCATAGTATGGTCATGCTATTGCCTAAGTGCCATTCTATTTCAAAGATATCCAAAAATTACCTTCAACATGCCTTCTAACATGGGTGTGTTCTTACTCGTGTACTTCTATATGGTTACTTGCACAACTACTTCAAAATGTTGTATCTTGTTCTGTTCTACCTAACCTTAGACATGGTCATGCTCTTTACTGTGACATGCTTCCTAATCTTGTAAAATTGATATTTTTGCTTCAAATTTCTTATAATTCTTCTATTAAATCATAAATTACATTTCAAAGCTTTGAAATTAAAATAAAGAGTGATTAAGTGCAATATCCATCCAAAATATAAGGAAATTAAACAAAAGGCTACCATAAATATTATAATTAATAAATACTTTCTCACATTTATCACTCCATTGTGTCTTTCCATTTGACCTGAACTCCACATTCTTTTTCATATGTTCCATCAATGGAGCTACAATGTTATTAAAGTTTCAAATGAGCAATACTACAAGTTTTTGGAACTCTTTAAACAACTTCACATATTTATTTGTTGTTGAAGCATTATTGTAGATGTTAAAGCATGCAAAATTTTTGAAGGATTTTCTCTCCAACAAAAGGAAATTAGGGGAAGTGTCAATAGTTACTCTTAATGAAGAGTGTTTCACAATCTTATAAAATAAGTTTCTAAGGAAATTAAAATATTCGAAGAGTTTTACTTTTACTTGTTTAATTAGCCACTTATCTATAAAAAAAGCTTTGGTTGATTTGGGTACTAATATAAATTTGAGGCCATACAAATTATTTAAGAGACTAGGATTAAGAGAACTCAACCCAATTATAATAAGGTTACAACTTGTTCATACTTTTATTTTTTTGGTCAACTTTGTAATATTAGACATAAATGAAGATATTAAAGTATCTCCAATCTTAAGATGACCCTTTTTAGCCACAATAACAATGATATCAATGTAGGAGATGGAAAATTAATTTTGAGGGTTAGTAAGAAAGCATAAGTTTTTAAAGTTGCAGAAGCCATTAAACATTCTCTTGCATAAAAAGATGTATGTTATTTTTTGGATAAAATTGATTCAACTGTGTTTGAATATATGTAGGAAAATTTCCATGATAAATCTTTAGAAGTGTATTTGTTGCATGGAGAAGTGGATGATAAACCCCTATTAAGAAAGAAAGAGTTTGAAGAGATTGATAGAAACAACGAAGCAAGATTGAAACATTTTATTCAAGAGCCTCTAGCCCTAGAACTAGAGTAATTGCCTAATTATTTGGAGTACGCTGATGAGAAATTTTTTGGCACCATATATGCTTTCATAACTAGATTTGGATTATGATCCAAATCGCTCGTATTTTACTTCATTTCTTTTTATCTAATAAGTATTTGAGAAATAATCTTACAGGTACAATAATATTTCTCCATGGAATGCTAACATGTCCTACATTAGTTGATGGCTACGGGACATCATCAGATTTGCATTCAAAGGTCCGCTGCGATTGTTTCCACTTCGAAGTATTGGCACGTGAAGATTTATAATATTTTATACTTTATAATTGTTCTATAGACTATTTTATGTTGTAATTTCTTTTGGAACACTTTCATTTTGTTTGTAATTCTCATTTAGGACTGACTACCCTAAAAGTGGCATAGTTGTAATTTTGTGTACTTTCTAACTCTAAAGGGAGCAAGTATAAATACTTGCTTAAAGTAAGGTTTTAGGAGGCCATTTTTCAAAATATACACTTTACTTTAATGTGAGAGAATTGGGGTTTCCTAGTTCAAATTTCCTCTTATCAATTTTAATCCCAAGAGTTGAGATTGTGGAGAGTGCAACACTTGAAATTATGAGTTATATCAATTCCATTTTGTTGTGATTTCTTTTCTTCTCTAATGTGCAATATCTAGGGTTGAATTGGAAGTTTCTTGGTCAAATTTGATTGCATTTGTAATCAAATTATTACTACTTAATTGATTGGTTCTTAAAATTTGTTATTACCATCAAATTTTGCTTCATCTTATGGCGTGAATTGGGTCTTGTTGGAAAGGAGGATTTTGAAATTGTTCTTGTTGATCTTGTGTATTATTCACATGATTGTCAAGTATAGTTTATGATCTTCATTGAGGAATAAATCATAGTGATATTCATTTCATGAAATATAGCAAATGATTCACCTACTACATTTAGGGTTCATGTAATTTTTATACCCTTTGAACCGGTTTTGATCTTGTGAATTGAAGTTGTTCATTTGGTTCATTTGCATATGCTTAGAGCTTGGTTTTAGGCACATCATATTTTGGTATCAGAGCTTGAGGTTTAAGAGAAGGGATTTTGCAATTTGGAATTCGAAAATTAGAGGTTGTTGAATTATCACATTGATTCGAATTGTGAAGTGGAGTTATGTTTTTATTCCTTGTGTTGTTGAAGTATTATCTTGTTGTTTAGTTATTGTACACTTAGAGATTTGTAACATTCTTGGATTCTTTGAAATTGGACCATGAATGTGAAGTATCTTTAAAGTGAAACGTGAAGAGAAAAGAGTGTTGATCCTTTATGATCAATTGAAGAAGTGTGAATTGTCATGTTGAATTTTCGGAAGTGGGGAGTAACATTTGTGATTTTCAAACTTGAATTTTCATAATTGAGGTGTGAGTTAAGGAAGCAATTTAAATTTCAAAACAGTGATTGAGTAATTGTGTGCTCATTTGAATTTGAAAGTGGCTCCTTACCATTTGTGGAATGGAGCAATTATTGAACTCAATTTGAATTTGAATTTGAGCTGCCTTGATTGTTGAAAATTGCAGTTTGTTAACTTATGTAGAAGTGGAAAAGTGCACCGTAACTTGAAGAGGTGTGTGTGTAGAGTTGTGTTTTTGTAAATTTAGTGAAGAGTGTGTGCATTTGGCATGAGTTTTTGTGTATGTAGTATAGACAATTGTTGATGCAGGCGTGATTGGTGTGGAACCGTGAGTAAAAGAGGAGTAGTGTAGCGGTGGATTTAATTATTTTGTATTTGTTGAGGTGCTGCACATTGTGGCTATTTGTAGTGTGGAATCAAGGTAAGAAAAGGAAGGTTTGAGTAGTAGAATTTGAATTCAAACTAATCATTAAAGTGTGAAAGTAACTAACTAGTTACTTAAGCACTTGTAGTTGAATTTAATTCTAACTACTTAAAAGTAGTTGTGTGTGTACTTCATTTATTGAACTTTACTTGGAGTACTAAATTATTTCCTTATGCCTATAATTCATTTTTTTTTTAATCGTGAGCTATTGCATTATTGTGGTTGTTAAACATGTAGGTTGGTGTTGTTGAAGGAGTGTGCTGAAGTTTGTGAGATTACTTCTTAAATCACAACATGTCTAATGAAAGTGTGAATGGGGGAATTGGCAATGAAGCCAATAGCTAGGTTGGTAGAGGTCAAGGTCATAATATTACAAGTAGGAGGACTTTGGAAGAACAGCTCTAGGATCTTACTACCATAGTTGCTACTTTGGCAACTAGGATTGATATGATGACATTACCATAACCACTAGTAGTGAACCATTAAGCACTACCTCGGGTAGCTCCACGAACCTTCAGAGAGACAGAGTAGTGAGAGATGGAAATCTAAATAGAAGGATGGATGGGGACCATCATCCTTACAGGGAAGAAAGGGATGACAACTTTGGGGCTAATCCATATAAGAATAGGGATTTTAGGCCACCTTAAGGACTAGAGTGTGTGAAGCTGCAGATGCCTTCTTATGACAGCAAGGGATCAGTTGATGATTATTTGGATTGGGAGGACAAGGTTAAGGATCTCTTTGAATGTTATGAGATCGATAATAATACCAGAGTCTGATTGGCTGCTATCAAGTTTATAGGATACGTTGCACTATGGTAGAAGAATTTGATTATCAGTAGGTGTAGGGATGGGGAGGTTGAGATTTAGACATGAAGGGATATGAAAAGGGTGTTGAGAAAAAAGATTTATTCCTAAGCACTACAAACAGGAACTGTTTATGCGACTGCAAACTTTGAGGCAGGGAGTTAAGATAGTAGATGATTATGTGTAGGAATTTAAAACCCTCATGATTAGATGTGGGTCAATCGAACCTCCAGAACAAACCCTAGCACGCTTCGTCTCAGGTTTGAAATATGAGATAGCGTGTGTTGTTGAGCTGTAGCGCTATAGTACACTTGATGAGGCTATTTAGTTGGCCTTGAAAGTGGAGAGGCAAAGGAAGTCTAACTTGTTTAAGGCTCCGAGTAGTAGACCTAATACTACTACTAGACCCATAGCAGTTGATGGTTGATCAACAGAGACAAAGGCAGTAGGTGAGACAGTGAGAGTAGTGGACAAAACTACCCTTAACACTGCCAAAGAAAATATACCCATAAGGAAGGGTAAAGAGATAATAGCACCATATGTGAGGCAGACTATTCCCGGATCTATTAGTGAAAAAGCATGCTAGATCAAATGCTTTAAATGCATGGGATTTAGGCATATGGCAGCATAGTGTCTAAATAAGAGGGTGATGACTATTATGGAGGGCGCTGGGGAAGATGTTGAGGTTGACGAAGAATAGGCTAAGCCTACAGATTCACCTATAGTACTGTAGGAGTATTATGATGACCAAACTGCAGAAACACTTGAGGAGCGTACAGGTGAACAATATCTACCTATTAATGTGTTACGTAGGACTCTAACCATATCTCCTAATGCTAGAGACATTTAGAGGGAGAACATATTTCACACCTCTTACAGGATCAGAGGTAATCTTTGTGTACTCATCATTGATAGTGGCAGTTGCACAAATGTTATATCTGCTGCATTAGTAGACAAATTACATTTGTCCACTAGCCCACATCTTAGCCTTTATGACTTGCATTGGTTGGATAATCGGGCCAGTATGCATGTTATGCTAAGGGCAAAGGTTCCTATGAGTGTTAAGCAGAAATATCACAATGAGATCCAATGTGATGTGATTCCTATGCATGTATTCCATTTACTGTTGGGTAGACCCTGGTTGTTTGATCAACAAGTGTTACATGATGGATTTAGGAACACCTATATATTTAGTACGAGTAGGTCTCGCATAGTATTGTCACATATGACTCCATTTGAGGTACATCAATTTCAGGAACAGATCAGAACTACTTTCACTACATCTGATAGCGGGAGAGTAGGCCAACAAAGACGTCAGGGTTCAATTCCAGAAATGACCCTCTAAATTTGAGGGCAAATCTTTTAGAAGCTCGATGAGATGATGGAAAACTTTTCGGCACCGTATATGCTTTTAGAACTAGATTTGGTTGATGATCCAAATAGCTCATATTTTACTTCATTTCATTTTATCTAATAAGTATTTGAGAAATAATCTTACAAGTACAATAACATTTCTCCATGGGATGCCAACATATCCTACATTAGTTGATGGCCACTGGACATTAACATATTTGCATTCAAAGACCCGCTGCGATTGTTTCCACTTCAAAGTATTGGCTCATTAAGATTTATAATATTTTGTACTTTGTAATTGTTCTATGGACTATTTTATGTTGTAATTTCTTTTGGGACACTTTCATTTTGTTTGTAATTCTCATTTAGGACCGGCTACCCTAAAAGTGGCATAGTTGTAATTTTGTGTACTTTCTAATCCTAAAGGGAGCAAGTATAAAAACTTGCTTAAAGTAAGGTTTTAGGAGGCCCTTTTTCAGAATATACACTTCACTTTAACATGAGAGAATTAGGGTTTCCTAATTCAAATTTCCTCTTATCAATTTCAATCCCAAGAGTTGAGATTGTGGCGAGTGCAACACTTGAAATTGTGGGTCATATCAATTTCATTTTGTTGTGATTTCTTTTCTTCTCTAGTGTGTAATATCTAGGGTTGAATTGGAAGTTTCTTGGTCAGATTTGATTGCATATTTAATCAAATTATTACTGCTTAATTGATTGGTTCTTAGCATTGTTATTACCATCAAATTTTGATTCATCTTGTGGCGTGAATTGGGTCTTGTTGGAAAGGAGGATTTCAGAATTTTTCTTGTTGATCTTGTGTATTATTCACGCGATTGTCAAGTATAGTTTATGATCTTCATTGAGGAATACATAATTGTGATATTCATTTCATGAAATATAGCAATCGGTTCACCTACTACATTTAGGGTTCACATAATTTTTGTGCCCTTTAAACCGATTTTGATTTTGTGAATTGAAGTTATTCCTTTGGTTCATTCGCATGTGCTTAAACCTTGGTTTTAGGCACATCATATGTATTCTTGGAAAAAAGATTCAAAGCTTCTAATAATTATTGCTTCAAATTTAAAGGTTGAAAAAAAAAAGAGAAGCTATTAAATATACTTCGATAACACATGGGAGTAATAGCAAGGAAGATTTCTAACATTTGTGGAATCAATCTTTCTTTTTGCAATCATAAAATGTTATTAGAAGAAAATTCAAACCAGTAATGTAGCCTTAAAGAAGACTGAATCCAAACATGAAGGAAGTTATGAAAGCCAAGGTCATTAAGCTCCTTGACATAGGTATGATCAATCTTATTTTTGACATTTCTTAGGTTAGACCTATGCAAATTCTACCAAAGAAGAGAGGAACGATTGTAGTGCCCAACAAGAGGAATGAGCTAATCTTAATGGGGATAATAATGGGACGGAGAGTATGCATCAATTATAGAAAGCTAAATGATAGCACATGGAAGGATCACTTTCCACCCTTATTCATTGATTAAATGTAGGAAAAGCTTACAAGGTGCATGTACTGCTGCTTTCTTGATAGGTTGTTAGGATACTTCTAGATTCCTATTATTACTCTAGAAGATTAAGGAAAGACCACTTTTCTATGTCCCTATTATATGTTCGCTTATCTTTGAATGCATTTTGGCCTTTGCAATGCACTTGAAACATTTCAACGATGCATGATGGCCATCTTTGAAGACCCTATAGAAGACATTATGGAGGTATTTATGGATGACTATTCTGTTTTTGGTTATTCATTTAATGAACGTCTCCATAATTTAAGAAGAGTCTTACAAAGGTGTAAAGAGATAAGTTTGGTGCTAAATTGGAAAAAATGCCATTTTATGGTACAAGAGCGTATTGTATATGGGCAAAATTTTTCATATAGGGGGACTTAAGTTGACAATGTAAAAATTGACACTATTGCTAAATTACCACCCCCTACTTTGATGAAGTCTATTAGAAGTTTTCTAGATTACGTGGCTTTTATAGAAGGTTTATTAAGAAATTTTCTTAAATTTCTAAGCCTTTAACCAAGTTACTTGAAAATGATGTGCCCTTTGTTTTCTCTTAGGAATGCCTAGTTCAATTTAACACATTAAAAGAAAAATTGTCTAATGCCCCATATGATCACACCTAGTAGGGCTCTTGCATTTAAACTAATGTGTGATGCAAGTGATTATACAGTTGGAGCAGTTTTAAGATAACAAAATGACAAACACTTTTATCTAATTTACTATGCTATCAAGACTTTAACTTATGCTCAGGAAAATTACACCACCATAGAAAAAGAATTGCTAGCAGTACTCTTTGCTTTTGAAAAATTCAATATTACTTGGTTTTGTCTTTAGTTATTATTTATACCAATCAATCTGCTTTGAGATTTTTTTAAAGAAATCAGACACTAAACCTCGACTTGTTAAGTGAATTTTGTTGTTGTAGAAATTTAACTTAGAGATAAGAGGTAAGAATAGAGCAAAAAAACTAGCAATAAATCACCAATCACACTTGGAGAATCCAAACTTAGAACAATTAGATGAGGAAATTAATGATGAATTTCCAAAAGAGCAACTTTATAGCCTTCAAGAGGCTAAGGAACTTAAATCGCCCTAGTTTACTAATCTTGCAAATTACTTGGTTGTTAAAATCTTACCAAAAGGGCTTTCTTATTAGCAAAAGAAGAAATTCTTTTCTAATCTCAAATACTACTTTTGGGAGGATCCATATTTGTTTCAAGCGTGTGTCGATCAAATTATTAGAAGGTTTGTTTCTTATACCAAAGGATGGTAGATACTGGGATTTTGCCACATAAAGCCAACTGATGGATACCACAATGCAAATAGGAATGCTTAAAAGTTCTTAAAAGTAAGTTTTTATTAGCCTACCCTTTTAAAGGCACCTATAGGTATGTTCAATTATGTGAAAATTGTTAAAGAATAGGTAATATATCTTAAAGAATAACTTCATCCTTATTTATGAGATATTCGATATTTGGGGAATTGATTTCATGGGACTTTTTTCAAGTCCTTTTGGTAAAAAATACATTACAATAGTAGTGGATTATGTTTCCAAGTGGGTTGAGGCTTAAGCTTTAGCCTCAAATGATGCTAAAGTAGTTATTAAGTTCCTAAAGAAGTTATTCTCATGATTTGGTACACCCAAAGCAATAATTAGTGATAGGGGTACATACTTTTACAACTATCAATTTGAAAAGGTCCTTAAAAAGCATGGGGTCACCTATAGGATAGCCACCCCTTATCATCTTTAAACGAGTGGCTAAGTAGAGGTAGCTAATAGGGACCCAAAAAGAATCTTGGAAAAGATAGTAGCTTCAATAGAAAGGACTGGTCAATGAAACTGGATGATGCCCTTTAAGCTTATAGGACAACATATAAAACCCCTTACACGCTATACCTTATAAGTTAGTGTACGAGAAAGCTTGTGATCTTCCAATCAAAATTGAACATAAAGCATACTAGGCACTTAAACTCATCAGTTTTTGTCTTGATTTTATAGGTGAAAAGGGGAAGCTCCAGTTGAACAAATTAGATACATAGTAGGCAATGGTGCATGAAAACTCCAAAATTTATAAAGAACGAACTAAAATAAAATTATGATTAGAAGATCAAGCAAGATAAGCAATTCCATGAAGGTTACCGAGTGTTGCTATACAACTCTCACCTACAATTGTTCCTTGGAAAGCTTAAATCTAAATGCTCTAGGCCATTCACCACCACAAAAATCCATTGTAACACCCTAAATCCCAAGATGCTACTGCCTGCCACGTGTCTTTATTAAGCAAGGATACATTAAGGCTTTAAACCTTACTCTAATACCATTTAATCCTATAATTCCTGTAATACATAACATTCACAATTTGAATAATTCCTCTAAGATATTTATAATGATCTGAGTCAATCCCATTACAACCATCAACTCTTAAAATGAATTTTTATAATCACTCAGAATCAAAGTCTAAAACAATTGAACTTTAATAATTCACTAATTTATTATCTTCCAAAGAACTCACTCTTCAATACATGTAACTAACTTAATTTTCTCTAACATCTAATCACCATAATAATAAAATAAATCTTCATCCTCCCTCTTTTGTACATTCAATCCTAGACCCTCTTCATAGGTAACATTTTCTTCTATGCCTGTATCTAAAAAAATTAATTCCTAAAGAGTGAGTTAACGCCTAGTACGTATAACAACAAATACATACGTTTGAACAAGTAAGAATTTAAATCACATACACATATGCAGATCTTAAACATCAAGCATCAAGCTCATCTTTTACTTAAGTCTACATAACAACAGTGGGGTGCTCATGTCCCTATCAAACACACTTAAAAGCTTGATCCTTAACCTAATGTTTAGAATTGCCACTACAACTCCCAATACCCATGAATCCTTAAACCTTAAACATTCATAAAACATAATATGGTGTGGGAATTGCTACTACGAGCTGAGTCATTAAACCTTAAACCAACCTAAATCATTTCCAAGCATAACTCCACTAAGGATAGCATTACACAAAGATCATTGGGGTGTTCCCTAGGGATCTGCCATTACGGGTCTTTAGGTAGAGCCATGCACAATTAATAGGCACTTGACCACTTAAATTAATCATCAACTTAATCCATTTTGATACTAACTTAACAAGCATAAGAAAATAAATAAAGTTACACGTACTTGAAATTGTAGTCTTAAGCACATTTAGTCTTAAATATAAAGTATTCTATAATATGTCGGAGCAACAATGATTTCCTTTTATTGCTAATATAACAATAATCTAAGTTTCCTAATTCTCTTCAGTAATCTATTATATAATTCCTTCTCTTATGCTAATGAAGTGTTTAGGTTTACCTTATGTGTTTAGGTTACATAGAAGTTTGAATAAATGCAAGTTCAGATGATAAACAAAATATTTCTAAGTACATAGTCATGTTTTAGGTTATATACTTTGATACAATTGGGGTACACAGTCGTATATAGTGGTCGTATATCATTTTATGTGTTATGTAGTTTTGGTATGCCTAGCTACATAGTCGTGTAGAGTGGCCATATATCTTTCTATGGATTTTGTCATTTTGGTGTGCTCAAGTACACGATCACGTAGTTAGCTATGTACCTTTTTGTACATGATGTGTGTTTCACCATAGGTAATTACACGTGCATGTACTTGAACATGTACTACACTATTCTTCACGAGCCTTAATTCCTCTTTTTTAAACTATTCCAAATTCTAAATTTCTTAATCCTAAGCTTAATTGAATCCTAAAACTAGTAATTTTTAATCAAATTATATAGGTTAGTATACTTACTTGTCAAATCCTTGATTCAAATACTTGATCTCCTTGCTCATCCCACCCCATTCCTTGATTTAGATTCTATCTATTTTAACACTTTACTTGCATGAATCCTCAATTCCATAATTATGAATACTAATTCTATCATTGAAATCATTTCCTCGTGCAATCAAATTGGACCTTTATGTAATCCTCTTAATTGCCTTTAAGGTTCTTTAGAGAGTGTTTAGTTGTTATTGCAAAATGGCAAAAAGGGAGGAGCACTATGTTACATGGGTATTTATATTCTGTCCACAAAATTTACCCCCCGTCTTTTATAAAAATCCCATTTAAGCCTACATCTAAAAAAAGTAATCCCTAAGGGGTAAGCTAATGTCTAGTAAGTATAACAATAAATACATATGCATGAATAAGCAAGAACATAAATCACATACGTATATATAGATCTTAAGCATCAATCATCAAGTACATGTTTTACTTAAGTCCACATAACAACAATAGAGCACTCATGACCTCATCAAGCACACTTAAAAGCTTAATCCTTAACCTAACATTAGGTATTGCCATCATTAGCCCTAACACCTATGAATCCTTAAGCTTGAAGCATTTATAAAACTTAATATGGTGTGGGAACTACTACTATGAGCCTCAACATCCATGAGCCCTTAAACCTTAAACAAACCTAGATCATTTCTAAGCACGACTCCACTAAGGACAACATTACATAAAGATCATTAGGATGCCCCCTAAAGATCTATCACTATGGGCCCTTAGGTTGAGTTAAGAACAATTAACAAGCACTTAACCACTTAAACTAGCCATCAACTTAATCCAATTTAATACTAACTTAACAAGCACAAGAAACACAAGTAAAGCTACATGTACCTAGATTCTTAGTCTTGAGCACATCTAGTGTTAAATTAAAAGTATTCTGTAATCTGTGAAAACAACAATGATTTCCTCTTAATATTGATTTAAGAATAATCTAAGTTTCCTAATTCTCTTCACTAATTCATTATCTGATTCCTTCTTTTATTCTAATGGAGTTTCTAGGTTTACTTTATGTGTTTAGGTTACACAAAAGCTCAAATAATTGTAAGTTAAATTGATAAACAAATATTGTACATGGTCATGTTTTAGGCTATGTACTTTGGCATAGTTGGGATACACAGTTGTGTATAGTAGTCGTGTGTCATTCTATGTGTTTTGCAGTTTTGGCATGCTTAGACACACGATCGTATAGAGTAACTATGTATCTTTCTATGGATTTTGTCATTTTGGTACATTTAGGTGCATGGCGGTGTAGTTAGCCGTGTACCTTTCTATACATGATGTGTGTTTCAGCACGTGTAAGTACATAGGCATATACCTAATTATGTACCATGTTGTTCTTCACAAGCCCTAATTCCTCTTTTCTAAATTATTTCAAATTATGAATTCCTTGATCTTAGGCATAATTGCATCCTAAAACTTGTAATTTCTAATTGAATTATATAGGTTAGTATACGTACATGTCAAATCCTAGATTTAGATTCCTTAATCGCTTTATCTCCTTGCTTGTCCCGCCTCATTCTTTGATTTGGATTCTGTCTGTCATAACATTTTACTTGAATGAATTCTGAATTTCATAATTATGAATATAAGTTTTAGGGTGTTTTGTACTCATTTTATAAAAAATTATTAAATAACATTAATAATTGGATAACAAATGACAATATTATAATTTTCAATCAATAAATATTTTAGTAAATATGATAAAAGAGCTCAAGTTCATAAATTAATAACCTTAAACAGATATATATATATATATATATATATATATATAATGTTGCATCCTTTTCTTTCCTTTGTTTTTTACCATTTTTTTCCTCTAACTTTACTTTTTTCCATTCAATCCCTTTGTTTTTCTCATTTGCTAAGTGATAAGATCATATTAATTCAAAATAATAATGTAGGATTTTTTTTCTTTATTTTATAGATTTTGTTACAAGTTTCATAGGTTTTTTACATAAAAATCTTATAATATCACGTAGAGATTACTTTTTTTTTTTTTAAATATCACATGAATTTAAAATTTATAGATGATATAATTTACAAGTTTTACAAGATATCCTTTACCCTATAAATTTTACAAGGTTTATGTTTTAGGATGGTTTTAAGAAATTACAAGGTAGGTTCCAGTTCTAAAGTTTAGAGAGGTATAACTTATAGGATTAGATATAGATAAGGCTACAAATCTTACTTACCATATATTTGCTCTCTCTTAATTTATAATGTATTTGGATTATTGGAAATGTGTGAAAATATAAGAAAATAGATGGAAATGGAAGCATAATTTATTTTTGGTAAATTAAGTGGAGAATTGATAAGAGTGGAAATAAAAGGAGAATAATGAAAACTTTCCATTTTGAAGCCCATTTTTTATCCCTCTAGTTTTGAAGAGAAATGAGTGAAAATAGATGTACAATTATAAAATTAACCCTAGCAACAATTTTTGTCAAAATAAAGTGCGAGCAATTTTGTTAAATACTAACTTCATTTCACTTTATTTCCTTTTTATAAATCCAGCCAAATCAAAGAAATTAAAACATTTCTCTTTTATTTTTCTTCCTATATTCCCAAATGTAAAGTAAAAATTATATATTTCTTTCCATTTTCATTATTTTTTTTTCTTTCTACACATGTCTTCCCACTTCTCTTCTCTAAAAAATTACGTTATGCTCTATATTAACCTAAAAAATATCCATCGATAGTGATTTGGCATATTTAAAACTTGGGAAAAAATAAATTGAATAATGCATACCACCAAATAAAAAACCAAAACTAATCATTATAAAGCTTGAACGTGTGAACATTTAATCTATTCATTTATTATTATTATTAATATAGTAAAACTAGTAGTCGCCCTCCAGGCTCCAGAACAACATAAAAGACAAACAAGAACACTGTCATAACCAGTCTCGCTTTCGCTTCACATCCAATTCCGTACTTCTTCAATTAGCTACTCCTTTCCTGCAGTGCAAAAATCAAACACGATGCAAAACCAACCTCCATCTCCAACCACGCCCAAACACACCACCACCGCCACCACACCAATTGTCTACATCATCATCGCCGCCTCTCTTTTCTCTCTCCTCTTCATTCTCTCTCTCTCATCTTCCCAGCAACCTTCACGACTACACCAACAACCCAACCCTTTTCTTTTCCCTAACCGCCACTCCAACCTCCCCAGCAACCCTCCTCAACCGCCTTCCCTCGCTTACGTCATCCACGCTTCCCATAACCAAGTCTCCGCCACGCTCCGTTTGCTCCACGCGCTCTACCACCCCAAGAACCAGTACCTACTCCACATTGACAGCTCCGCCCCGCAATCCGAGCGCGATCTACTCGCGCGTACTGTCCATTCCCACTCCATCTTCCAGGCTGCCCAGAATGTACATGTTTTGGGTAAGTCCGATTTCGCTTACGCGAAAGGCTCGTCCCCGATTTCCGCCACGCTCCATGCGGCTGCCGTATTGCTCCGTTTATCCCCTGATTGGGATTGGATTGTTAGCCTAACTCCCCGTGATTATCCCCTTGTTCCGCAAGACGGTATGCCGATACACTTAGGCGTTATCATCATGTTTTTGTTAGTTGTCAGAGCGTGATTTGAATTGATTTGATGGAATTGATTATGTAGATTTGCTTCACATAATGTCGTACTTGCCGAAGGATTTGAATTTCATGAATCATACCAGCTACATTGGTTGGAAACAGTATGATTTTTGACTTGATATATACATTTTGATCACGTTGGTAAAATGCTCATGACTATGTAACTAAGATGGTATTAGTGGGTGCTTGTTACTAGGTTGCGGAACTTGAAACCAATAATTGTGGATCCGGGGCTTTATATTAAGGAGAAGAGTCCCATGTTTTATGCCACTCAGAAGAGAGTCCTGCCGAACGCATTCCGGCTTTTTTCTGGTAGGTACTCTGATGGCCTGTATAGCTACTGCTTCATACCTTTCTAAGAGCTTGGTTTATCTAACTTATCAGATGTACTGATATGTTTGGGCGTGTAGCATATAATCGTCACATCTTACATCTTGACAATACGGATAGTTTCCATTGATTTTGCTATCTTGGGTGGTGTCATGTTATTGATTGAGAATCACCAGGTTACCTTTATTGGCATTTTCTGCTCTACTAAAATTTTCAACTTTTCTTGGGTAAGTTACTAAATTTCAACTTACAAGTGAAAACATGGATAAACTATGGAAAAACCTGGTTATTTAGGGAAACTTTTTGATCTATCTATTACACCTTAGGAAATGTTTATAATTTTTTGGTTGCTAAATAATTGGTGTGCTAAAGTTTTCAAAGAATGAAAAACTTTCAAAGACATGTACTATAGTTTTGGTTAAAAGGAATATGTTGAGTGTAGTCATCGCGATACCTTGAACTCACTGTTAAAAGCTATTGTCATGCACAAGCAGTTTCATGACACGTTAAATTGTCTTGTTGCTATGATTTTATTGCCCCTCCTGTTCCATGGAAGATGAATAATGGACAGTTTTCATGGTTTTCCCTTGACACCAATTTTCTCTGCTGAGAGGATCTCCTTTTGGGACTTTATTACTGTTTCAGTACTTTTAGGTTGATCTTTCTTAATGAGCAGCAACTGATGACTGTTTGCTGAAGAACTCTGGTAAATTTGTTGACACATTTAGCAGTTTTTAAGTGTAATTCTAGAAGATAGAATCAAAAACTGGGATTATCACCTACAATGTGATCTTCATTCTATTTCTGTCTGATATTAGCATCTTCTCTCATAAAAAATCAGGCCTTTAGATTGCAATAGAACTTGAATGGTGGAATGTAAACCTTTATTTTGTTATCCCCTTTCATTGTCCTGGTCTCTCAATACTCCAGTTTACTTACTCCAGTCAGCCCTCAGTCAGTATTCTCTGCTGGCCTTGGATCTTATTGTTGTATCCTGATCTGTTTCTCTTCCTTTATACCCCCTTTGATTTCTTTCTTTCCCATATTCCAATTTACTTACTCGAGTTAGCCCTTAGTGACTATTTTCTGATTTGCCCTCAGTGGCATCACTCTCTAGGAAACAAGAAAGCTGAGAGAGTGCAAATGGGGAGATAACTTGGCATCTCCCCTCCCCCACTCCACCCATCCCCCCCACCCTTCTCCTTCCTTTTTAGTTGATTTGAAACCTCTAAATGTCTTTTAAGGAAGTTCTTTCCATTTGGTTCTAAGCTTGGATGCATCATAGTTAGCTGTAATTTAATTTTGACTTCAGTGCCCTTCGAGAATCAGCCTGAGCTAAAAAATATCTACTATTTTGAATTCAACTTCTAAGTCCAGTTCCCTTGGAGGTTGCTTTTTATGAAAAGAAAATTGATGGCTCGCATATGTTCAGTAAAATTTGCAAGAAATATGAGAAATGAGAATAGTTGAGAAATTTGAGGATTAGTTGGTAAGTGCTATAAAAATGTGCTTCAAAGAGACATTGAGTTAATCATTTCCATATGGTCCTCCCTCTAGAAAATGCTCTCCCTCCTCTCTAGAAAACCACCCTAAACCATCCTAAGAAATCACTTTTCTTAGGTTCCCAAAACCATCCTTACCCCTTTCACTTTTCTATCTTCTCTCTTTCCCATCCTCTCTTTACCATTTTTTCTATTTTCCTTTTGCCTTTTGTTCTCCTGTTTTATGGTAGGAGGTTCATCTTGCTGGAAACCTATTGGTGGTTTCCACCACACCATTGGAGCAAGGTTTCCACCGGGTTTTTCTTCAAAACTACAGGTCTGGTGTCCAAGACTCTTCTTCCAAGGAAGTTGACCTGGCTTCCTCTTCTGGCAAATTTTCAACTCTGCCTATTGAAGACCCTCTACCCGATGCCTACAACATAGGAGAAAAGGAGGGCTCTACTTCAGTTCCCCGTAAAGGTGATGGGCCCTCTGTATTTGGCAGACTCTCTTGGCAAAAAGAAAATGGACTTATCTACCAATGAAAAAGCAAATGTCAACTCTTTTTGCTCTTTTGGAAATACCACTTTAGAGCAAGTGAGTGACTTAATGCATGATACGGAAAAGCCAAACTGCCCCTCTCCTTCAGGAATACCACCTAAGAGCTTTGTTCAAGCTTGTGGAACTTCTTCTACTCCCCCACTTCATCCAGTTTAAGCTGCAATTTTTTCCTCCAATATCTCATAGCTTGATACCTAAGGTGAGACCTCCACCTTCAGTCGCAACTCAAGGTGCAAAAGGATGGGAACACACTCTTGTGAGGTATTTTCTTAGAAGGAAACTCCCCTCCTCCCTAGTTCAAAGTACTGCCTTAAGGATCTGGAAAGATTATGGCATTATGAGTGTTCTTGGCAACAAGGACAACTTCTTCTACTTTCTCTTTGCTAATGACACTATTTGAGTGTAATACTTGAGAAGCCTTGGTATTTCACTCAATGTCTTCTAATCTTTCAAGAATGGAAGGCTGGTATGCCTTTAACTAAACCACAACCTTCTCGTATTCTGGCATTCCTTGTGAATACTTTGATCCTTTGGGAGCTGAGCTACATAGTGAGTGCTGTTGGTACTCCTCTCCATACTGACACCCTTACCATGTCAAGAAAGAGCAAACCAAGCTAGGGTTTCGGTGGAAATTGACGTTGGGGATAACTTAGTCCCTCAAGTGGAATTGGAGAAGGATGATGGTACTTTTGTGCAGATTTTGGTGGAATATTAGTGGCATCCACCACGTTGCCCTGTGTGCAAAGTTTTTGGACATTCGTGTGGTTCTAGAGCCAACTATGTAGCATAAGCAACTAAAGAAGCTTCAATTTCAAAAAACCAGGAGTGGGTGAAAGTTTAAAGGAGAGGCAAAAAGGACTAAGATTTAGCCACTCCCCCTTCATCTCTTGAAGAGGTTGAACTGGTCTTGAGCAATGAAGTCTCTTCCCTTATCAAACTAGTCACTTCGGACAAGACTATACAGATGGAATCCTTAGAGGAGCCGGTGAAAGACCTAGCTTTAGTTAACACTAGACTCATTGATCCTATACAAGTCCCTACTCCTTCTCATATTTCAAAAACTCCTCAGCAAGAAGGAGAACCTAGTTCTCCTACTAGTCAGAATGGAAAGGAGAATAAGGAAGAGTAGACAAAGGAAATAGAAGGAACCCATGAAAAGAAGGACCACCTTACTGTCACCCCTATGAACCTTAAACTATCTAGCTCCCTAAGATGTTGAGAGATGATAAGCTTGGCCTCCTCGAGTAGTGGACATAGCTTGGGTTCGTTGGGTAAGCGAAAAAAGTTCTTCAAACGCCAAAGACGGTTCGATAAGCTTGGCCTCCTCGAGTAGTGGACATAGCTTGGGTTCGTTGGGTAAGCGAAAAAAGTTCTTCAAACGCCAAAGATGGTTCGATAAGCTTGGCCTCCTTAAGTAGTGGACATAGCTTGGGTTCGTGGGGTAAGCAAAAAAAGTTCTTCAAACACCAAAGACGGTATACTTAACAGTCACTCTTTTTCTTATGAATTTAGCTTCGTGGAACATAACGAGCCTTAGTGACCCATTGAAGTGTGCAGATGTTAGAAAATTTTGTGTGGAGAATGGAGTATCTTTCTTGGAGTTGTTGGAGACTTGTGTAAACCAAAGAAATGAAGATAGAGTGAAGCTTAATCTAAATGCAAACCAGAACTTTGAAATACATTTTGTTGCAAGGAAGAGGATTTGGTTAACTTGGGACCCTAGAACTCGGAATGTCCAAATAGAAAAAGAACACAAGCAATTCTCTTTTTATTTTTGTACCCATCTTAGCTCCAACTCATCCTTCTATGCATCCTTTGTGTATGCATCTAATTCTGATTAGGAGGGAAAACTTTTGTGGAGGGATTTGGCTGCTTTATCACTGCATTTAGTTTACAATTCTTGGTGATTTCAATGTTACTAAGTTAGTCCATGAGAGAAATGGAAGCAACGCTAGGCAAACTATAGCTATGGTTGACTTTGTGAAATTTTTGGATGAAGTGGAACTTGTTGGTCTCCGTTTTGTGGGGAACTTTTTCTCTTGGTTGAACAAACAAGCAACTAGCCCAATTTTGAAGAACTTGGATAGAATACTAGTTAACCAAAGTTGCTTAACTAAATACCCTAATTGTGGTGCCAATTTTATCTTACCCTTTCAAGTTTTTTGAGTTTTGGGTTAAGACTTCGGAGTTCCTCCCTACTGTGAAAGGTGGTTTGGTCACTTGAAATTAGGGGCTCCAAGCTATTCCGTGTGGTGTCTAAGCTGAAGTTACTTAAGAAAGGGATTAAAAAATTAAATAATTCCATTCTCACACCTATCAGTGAGAATTAAGATGGCTAAGGAGCACCTAACAGCCACCCAATGTTCAATTGCTAAATTAGAGACCTTCCTTTTCAATTTAGAGCAAGCAACTTTTAAAGAGTACTACTTACTAAGAGGAGTGGGGGAAAGTTTCTTTCGACTGAAATCTTGGGTTAAATGGCTTAAGCTAGGAGATAAGAACACTGCCTATTTCTACAAAATCGTTGGACAAAGGCAAAATAGAAATGCCATACATAGCTTGATGAAGGAGGATGGAATGGTGATTCATGGAGAATTTAATGTCCATACCGAAGTAATTTCTTACCTCGCTGGTTTGTTTGGGGGCTAGCAAAGGGTTATGTCAGTAGTAGAGGTGCAAGGTTTCCATGAGAATCTTGGGTCAACAAGCTCAGCAACTTATTTCCCTGTTCTTGGATGAGGAAATAAAAATGGTTTTCTTTAGTCAATTAGGTAACAAAGCTCCTAGCCTTAATGGGTTTTTTGTTCGCTTCTTTAAAGATACTTAGCCTATTATTGGTGCAAATATAATTGTTGGGGTGAATGGATTTCTTTTGTCTAGAAATATTTCAAAGGAGCTTAGTTGCATGATTGTTTCTCTTGTGCCTAAGGTTTCTAACCCCACTAACCTCTCTGATTTCAGGCTTATATCTTGTTGCAATTCTATTTACAAAGCCATTGCCAAGTTACTTGCTTCAAGACTCAAGATGGTCTTATCCTCGCTTGTGGGAAAAGAGTAGTCCACATTTATTGGTGGTTAGTGTATTTCTAACAACATTTTTGTTGCCCAAGAATTAGTAAATGGCTATCACTAATAGGGGAGCTCCACAATGTATGCTTGAAGTGGATGTTCATAAGGCTTATGACTCTATTGATTGGAGTTTCTTGGAGGCAGTGCTAACTATGAACTTTCCACCTCCCTTTATTAAGTTGATAGTTAACATCAATGGAGAGCTAGTAGGATTCATTCCAAGCTTCAAAGGACGTAAGACAAGGTGATCCCATATCGCCTTACCTCTTGGTCCTTGGCATGGAAGTGTTTTATGGAATTCTAAGGTAGCTCACAAATAATCCTAGGTTCTCTTATTACTGGAGATGCAAGGAGGAGTGGCTTACATATCTTTGTTTTGCAGACGATCTCTTGATCTTTTGCAAAGGAAATATGGATTTAGTTGCTATGATTAAGGATGCTTTGCAGATCTTTGGATTCTTATCGGGCCTTCTAGCTGATAGCAGTAAAAGCCTCGTGTTCTTTTCTAGTGTGCCATCTCCGACAAAGGAAGATCTACTTAACTTGCTGAGATATAAGGAGGGGACCGTCCTTATTCGCTATTTTGGTGTTCCACTTCTAAACTCTACAAATCTGATTGTGATACTTTAATTGAAAAATTTTTAGCTAAGATCAAGTCATGGATAGCCAAGTTCCTTTCTTATGCTAGGCGACTCCAACTTATTAAATTGGTCTTATTCTCTATGCAAGTCTACTGGGCATTCTTGTTTGTTTTACCCAAAAAGGTAATCACGGCAACTGAAAGACTTATGTGTAACTTCTTGTGGAGTGGGAGGCTAAATATTTCAACAAAAGCCAAAGTGAGATGGCAAGAGGTTTGTTCCTCGATTAATAAAGGTGATTTGGGCATTCTTAAACTTGAAATTAGGAATAAAGCAGCCCTATTAAAACATATTTGACACCTATGTGGAGATTCATATGCTTTAGCCCGAAGTATATGTAAGTGGGAAGTTGGTGATGGCCTTTCCATATCCTTGTGGTAAGACTTTTGGTTGCCATTTCGGCCTCTAGACGTGGTGTACAAACCGAGAGAGATAGCTAGTTCGGGCCTTCCTATTAAAGCCAGATTATGTTCCATTATACAAAGCAATAGTTGAGAGTTTCCAAGCAATATCTTTTGGAGGGGATTCACAATTTCTCTTGGTATACTTCCTACTTTCTCAAGGGCTAATAGGTTAATTTGGTTAAAAGATTCTTTTGAAAATTTTTCCATTAAGAGTGTTTACAAAGCTTTGGCGCCTTACAATAGCCTTGGCCCTTGGTCTAAGCTAGTTTGGTGCAAATATTCCATACCATGATACTTATTTATTTTATGGTTAGCCTGAAAAAGGAAATTGCACACTTTGGTTAAACTTAGCAATTTGGGTATGGCCACTTCGACCACAATCTTTGTTCAGTTGAGCATGAAAACCATGATCACCTATTTTTTCATTGCCTATTTTCTACATAGGTGTGGGTAGAAGTCTTATTGAAGTTAAAATGCTTATCATCCTTATTATCTTGGTAAGTTGTGTTCTCTTCTTTGGTGAATACAGCCTCTTCTAAAAATCCTCATCTTTTTATGGAGAGTTGCCTTTGCAGTGGCGGTATATTGCATTTGGAGAACAAAATACTCTATGTGTTTTGATTCTCCTATGCTTTTGACTTCGTCTCTAACTAGACAAATTTTAACATACACTAAGCTTCTTGTACCATGATTTTGATTTACATGAGTTTTCATATAATGTTTTTGTAAAATTCTAGTTCCAAGACTGAATTTTGCTATACTTCTTTCCTATGACTAATGGTTATACATTCTTCTCCTTTTTATTAATAGAATTACTTATTTACCAATTTATCTCCAAAAAAAATTACTTATTTACCCAAAAAAAAAATGTGCTTCAAAATTTTCAAGTATAACATTGTATATGCACTACATGACCTTGAAGATGTTCCATTGTAGCAAATACTGATTGTCTGATGGGAAAATATCCTTACACAATTTACCCAAAAAGAAAAAAAAAATCCTTATAAAATTGGAATTTTGGTATTTTATCCATGACTACTTGGATGGAAACTTTTTCTTTGTTATACATTTTCTTTCTTTCCTTTCTTTCTTTCTTTTTTTTTTTAATAAAGCTAGTAAATTTCATTGATGTATGGAATATTTACAACCGCTAATTGCGGGTAGGGATACTTACAAAAAAACACCCTTTAAACAAAAGAGAGTGTAGGCTGTCAAAGAGTAGATATAAGCAAAGCAAAGGGCAGAAACAAAAAAAGGACTAGAGGTAACCACTCCTAGGTTGGAAATTGTAAGTCAACATAAGACAAGACAAAATCTGTCGTTCAAGAGCCTTAGGTAGGGGAATTGTTGAATCCAATAAAAAAAAGTTTCTTGCCCTCCACAAGCAGTAAACAGATGCTGCTAAACTCACTCTTCATTTGATAACCCTGAAAGTTGAGGAGGAAGTTGTTGCAATATGTGCTACTCCCTGCCATGTAAGAAAAGTTGCAGGGCACTCCAATATGTGAATCACTTCTGTCCATGCAAGAGAAGAATATGGACACCCAAAAAACTAAGTGTGGTGTTCCTCAAGACCATTTCCAAAAAAAAAAAAAGGAAATTAATTTGTTAATGTTGCTATGCTCATGAGTGTAGCTAAGTATACCCACGAGAGGAGCTAAGGAGCTCTATCATTATTTGCTTAGAGGTAGTAAAGAGAGATTCATTTAGTCATTTTCTTATTTTCTCTAGTAGAGAGTGTCTAAGGAGCTTTAAGCTCTATGGTTAGGGGCATTTTGCATTGGAGTGCATGCATTAGCCCTAATTTCATCAAATTGGGGTTTGTAATCACTTTATATTAAATAAAATCAATATTTGAATTTTTGGGTTCATATTAATTGGTTTGATATGCCTGATTCATTATTAGGGAGAAAAATAATTATTAAGTGTACTATAAAAAAAGAAGAAAGAGCAAACCAAAAATAAAAGAGAGGGAGAACTATTGGATTTATTGTATACCCAAAAGAAGAGAGATAGAGAGGAGATCTTGACTTCATTTGTTTTTTCCATCTATGCAAGAAATAGTAAAGAAAACCTAGTTGGTGCCATCTCCGAGAGATGTACATCCACCGAACACAGGCCTTTCTCTTCTTCTCTTTCTTATAACATTTTTCTTTCTAAACTTTCTACTTAAACCTAGTCCTCTTTCCCTTGATTTTTTTTTTTTAAATTTTATTTTTTCCCCTGAACCCACCACCCAAGTTCTACAAAACCAGTATGACCTAAACATGGATTCTAACCAGAGACAGATTTCAAATGGGAAGACGACAAGAAATGTCAGACTTGGAGGAAGAGTGAGAGCGCGATTGATAGATTCTGAAGAGGAGAGAGAGATTCTCCATCAATAAATGATGTCTTCACTTGATCAATTAGAGTGACTCATTGAAATGCATACATATTCTAGAGGAGTTTAATATGGAAAAGAAAGAGATCCTTGGAGGCTCAAATAATAGTCAAGATCACGTATTGAAGGCCAACCTAGTGATTGAAAATGAGATAGCTATTCCAGAGGTAAGAAAATTTACTTTGAAATTGAGATCCAAAAATAACACTCAAGATTTGATTAAAAAAGAAGATGACATTAAAGTAGTCACAGACCTTGCTGAAGAGTTGTCTGCAGTTGATTGAAAATGAGATAGCCATTGCGGCAAAAAGAAAACCTTTGTTGAAAATAGGATCCACAAATAGATGACACTCAAGAATTGCTGGCATAGACAATGGTATTAAAGTAGTCACAGATCTTGTCAAGAGTTGATTGTAGTTTATGTTTTTATTTAGGAATTGAATGTTCATTGTACTTGAAGGGATTAAATTTGGGAACTAGGGTGTTAAGGCTGATGACACAAATGTTGTGGTGATGAGCATTCATGCACAAATATCTCTACTCTAAGGGCTGTTTGTGAACTAATGTTAGGAGGGCTGTTGGAGATTTAACTAATGGAATGAATCCTCATCCACTGACCTTGATGGAGGGTAGTGCATATTTTTCTAATGCTGTTTTTGGTGTACCTATTCAAACAGGCTATTACAATGTATTTTGTACTGCAATCGGCAGTGAAGGACAAGTGATAGAATAGGCAAATGGAGAAGTACATATTTTTCTAATGCTGTTTTTGGTGGTGTACCTATGCAAACAGGCTATTACAATGTATTTGGTACTGCGATTGGCAGTGAAGAACAAGTGATAGAATAGGCAAATGGAGATGTTTTGGTTTTCACATCAATCGCTAACCCAATAAATCAATCTGGATGAATGGTTGTTCTTTGTTCAGCGGAAAGAGTTGAAGGGTACATGAAGGGTGAGTTAGAAATTCATTCTTTTGTTATCGGGTTGTCTTTGATGGAGTTCTGATGCATTACCCATCCATGGTGAACGATAACTAGCTGAAGTCATTACTTGGAAAGTTTCAATTGCTTCCCTCGAGGACATTGCGATTGTGAGGGCATGGTGTTCTTATGTTGCTATATATATGTATATGTAGTCAATGTTAGTGCTAGCTGTGTCCAGTAGGGTGTCACCATGTGGCACATAAATAGAAGGGCAGTAGTTATAGATAGGGGTGAGTAGTAGTGAGGAATTTATTCAATCATTTTCTTATTTTTTCTAGTAGAGATTGTGTATGGAGCTTTAAGCTCTGTGTTTAGGAGCATTTTGCTCTGGGGTGTATGTCTTAGCCCTAATTCCATCAAATTAGGTTTTTGATCACTTTATATTAAATAAAATCAATACTTGAATTTCTGGGTTTGTATCAATTGTTAGGTACTGGCTATAGTTAGTAATAGTATTTGCATAGTTAATATTAGTACTAGATATGTCCAACAGGTTGTTGCCATATGGCACATAAGTAGAAGAGTAGTAGTCTATATAGGAGTCAGTAGTAGTAAGAGATTCATTCCATCATTTTCTTATATTCAAAAGTAGAGTGTGTAAGGATCTCTAAGCTCTGTGTTGAGTAGTATTTTGCTCTGGAGTGTATTCTGGGCTCACTCTATCTATAAGGACCTCCTGGGTTCCCATTGCTATGATAAGTGACTGCTTAATATCTTATATCAAGTTACCAATTTTGTACAGCAGGTAGTTATCCAAAAAAAAAAAAAAAAATTTGTACAGCGTGCACTTAATCTGCATTGATTACATTGTCATTTATCCTCAAAAAGTGCATTTTTTTCTTGTAATAAAAAAAAGTGCAATGTTGCATGCTGCTTTGTATACCATTTTGTATAATTCTTCATTGGACTTTGTGGATTCCTTGTGTAGATGGACTTGTATTGCCAACCTGTTAAAAGCTATAAGAACTCTGTTTTTAAAGAAAAAAGGAAATAAAATACTCTAATAATGCTTCTGTTTGCTGAATTTATCAAAAAGGGAACTTATTGCCTGCTGGATTTCAGTTTTAGTTGATTGGTGCTTCACTCTTTACTATACCTGCTTAGGAATGGTCTAGATTGCAGAGGAATTATTCAAAGGAATATAAAGACAAATAAATGAAGGAAAATGGTCCTCAAGTGTTGGAATTTTTACTGTTCATTTACTGGTGATGTAGGAATCTTGTGGATTTTTGCTTCTTGCTTGGCTGCTTATCAGTTAAACTTGAATTTCATTTTCTTTTTTGGGTAATTGAATTTTCTTCTTTTGATTATCCCCAAAAAAACCTTTTGATTTTTTAGTAGCCTACTATGTCAAATAAAACTTCTTTCTAGGGAGTGATAAGGATTTGACCCTTGAAATAATATGATGTAATTCCATGGGGTTTGGCGGAATGATAGGTTCTGACCCTTAAGCATAATAGGATGTAACTTTGTGGAGCCTAGTAATACCAAAGTATGTGCTCAATGAATTGCTGTAGCACAATCATGGATCTAGCTAGTTATTCTGTTAGGATGCTAATTTTTTGTTGCCTTTTGTTGCATCTGGTTCACATTACTCTCCATCTATTGAGTTGATAAATATTTATATAAAATCACCTGAAATAACTGATATAACTTCTCTGCAACCAATTCTTGCAAATAGTATCCTAATTGTAACTTCTATATTTCTTTTTTTTTTTTCCTTTTTGGCTTAATAATATAGATATATTTTTAGTTATGTAAGATGCCAAACCACGCTTTTGCTTTTATATAATAGATAATATATATGTGAAATATGATATAATATTTTAATTATAATATAATTTATAACGCCATAGAATATCCATAATAAATATAATAGGAATGTTTTAATATATTATTAACTAATGTAAAATTTAATACTGAGTGTAATGAAATATGTTGTGATTGGTTATAATGCATGATACAATATCTTTATCCAAAAAAATGTACGATACAATCTGTGTTTCATAATATTGTCATTAATATAAGTTTGTAACTAGTAATGCTACTGATATAACTTTATATTATTACTTAATAATATGATTATTGATATAGTTTATAATCAATATACTTAATAGACATCGTAGTCAATATAAAACTGTCATTTACTAGTATTAATTTTAATATAAGTAATATTATACAGAGTATATATAATTAAATATATTATATTTAATAATAATGTCTAATATGATAATGTAATTTTAATTAATTTTTGCAATTTTCAGTATCGACATTACCAATTATCAATGACAAATATATAACTTAATTTGTATAACTGTAATCAACATATTATCGAATTACTATATAAATTAAATTATATGTTTGTAAAATAATGAAAAAGAGTTAAACATTACTATTACAATAATCAACATTAGTATTTTAAATTACTAGTTGACACAGCACTACAGGTGCTTAAAAATTGTTAAATAATTAAGAATTTTTATTTTTTGGATTTTTATTAATAAATGATAGAAGAGGGGTATCGCCCCTTTATAAGGAAAGGGAAACTGATATCCTATCTAGCAAAAGAGCTATACCAGCGCTTCAAAACAGCTCTGTTCCCTTTAATGAAAATGTGCACTCTAAACCAGAGAGACTAAACAGCTAACATAACAGCCTGAACAATACTAAAGGAGAGATTTAATACACCGAGAAATTCTCTAGTAATAGCAGTTAGAGTCACAAGGATTCTTCCCAACTTTCCTCTGATTCCTTTCCTTCCATAAGTGATATAGAACTGCTGAGGCAACTCTCTTCGATAGGGCTCGCAGATTTGAAATTGAGCTCTGGACAATGAGCTGTGGTGAAATGTTATATTCCTGGATCCACTTGGCCATTCGGGCAGATTTTGACTTATGTCCAAAGATCCTTGGCATATGCACATTGTAAAAACAGATGATTATGGTCTTCTTTAGACATATTGCAAAGGTAACAAGTGTTGATATTAATCACATCCCATTCTTTTAATTTATCTAGAGTATAGCCTGTATATTGCTATTAGCCAAGTAAAGAATCCATGTCTTGGTACTTGCTACTTGAAGCATGTCAGGTTTCACTCTGGTACATTCTGCTTGTTGCCTTTCAAAATCTTGTATCCTGTGTGACTTGATAAATCTTTTGGTGGGTGCTGCCAGAACACCAAACAGTCTTCCTTTTGCACTGCAGGAGGTTGGAAATTCCCCAGATTAGCCTTTATCAAGTTCCATATTCCTCCATCCGGCCGTGCCCATCTATCTTCACTTGTGATTGAACACAAGCACATCCCTTTTGGCCAACCGCTATTGTAACTGCATCATTCTCCCAACCATTCAACTAAGGGTCCTTTTGGGTTCCAATCTATCATACCAAAGTTGTATCTTCATACTATTACCTACTTCTATTTGGGAAGAGATTTAGCATGGATCTTACTTGCAAAAACTTCCTCCAAGTCCAATAAATAAGCCAGAAATTTCTGCCTTTCAACAACTCTGATCTTTTCCAGCTAGGCCACAGTGCATCAAGATCACCATTGTGTAAGTGCCATATCAATTGTGGGATTGTTTGAAAAATGTAGTTTTATATGATATTGATCATTCATCAAGTAATAGTAGGCACATCTCTCTATAAAAACGTCCTAAATGAGTTCATGTACCCAATTTGTTGTAAGTTTCATTTCACTATCCTAATTATAACTTCCATATCTTTTTCTTTCTTAATAATGACTAGTATTTTTAAATATATAACATGCCAAAAGCCCCCATTTCCTTTAATGGTATAGAAACAAAACTGTTATGAAATAAATTAACTAAAACAATACAGAATATAACATATTTCATCGATAACTCTAATATGTAATATAACAAAATACTTGTAATGATAGGCATATATAAGTAGTAAGTATTATTGCATAACTTATTTACATCTTAACTGTTACGTTCTCTCAATTACAATAGGAAATATTGCTGTAGTAATCCTTCTATACTTCAGATTACAAACTAAATTTCTTACAATTATACGGTTAAAGCAAAAGAAAAGAATAGCTCTCTCTCTCTCTCACTTCGGTAGCCAACGGCTGGTTCCGTTGGCCCACCTCTCCCTCACTCCTCTAACTAACTGTAATGATGTGTATATATTCCCCTCCACCTCCTCTAACCATTCCAGCTCAGCTCTCCCTTTCCACCTTAGCCCCTCTTCCACTACTTGATTCGGATTGGGCCCTGTCACTCCCTTCTTTTCCCCCTGTTACTCCTCCCTTTTCTCTCCCCTTTTTCCTTTGATACATCTTAATTGGTCGGCCCATATCAATTGCCTCCCCTGCCAAACTATCCTTGTCCTCAATGATAAAATCAAGGAAGAGAGATGTGAATTTTGAGCTATCCATCCATGAAGTATGCTCGGGCTCTTCATCTTGCCATTGTATCAGAACTTGAGGAATGATCGACATCTTGCCATTGTATCAGAACTTGAGGAATGGCCATCGATCCTTCGTATCTAAAATGTCTTCCCAGGATGGCTACGGGCAGATGTAGCAGCGTTGGAGTGTCCTCGACTAAGTTAGGTGGAAGTTCTATTGTTGTAGAGAAGGTTCCCACAGCCTTTTTTAATAGGGAGACATGGAAAACCGGTTGTACACGACACCTAGCTGGTAGGTCCAACTTATAAGCCACTTGTCCAATGCGTTCCACAGTTCTGAATGGGCCATAGAACCTTGGAGTCAGTTTGGAGGTGGAGCTTTTGAGCTGTGGTCTATAGCCTACACGAAGCTTCAAGAATACCCAATCGCTAACCTGGAAATCCACTTGTCACCTATGCTTATTGGCATTCCTGCAGTAGATTGATTGTGCATGAACTAAATTGTCCCTTAACTGTTGTAAAAGGGTATGTCTGTCTCTCATTGCTTGCCGTAGCTCCGGGTTCCTGATTTCCTTATCAACAAATGATGGCAAACCTGGAGGACGTCTGTCATACACCACTTCAAATGGTGACATTTTAGAAGCGGTATGGTATGCAGTGTTGTAGTGGTATTCCGCCCAAGGAAACCATAATTTCCACTGTGTTGGCTGATGACTCACGAAGCAGCGGAGGTATCCTTCTAAGCAGCGATTCAATACCTTTGTTTGTCCATTCGTCTTCGGGTGGTATGTGGTGCTATAGTGCAAGAGTGTTCCCTGTAACTTAAAAGGCTCTATCCAGAAATGACTCAAGAAAGTGGGATCCCGGTCACTTACAATCGTCTTTGGATAGCCATGCAGACGCACGACTTTTCTAACGAATATCTCCGCTACTCCCTTGGCTGTGTAGGGGTGCTTAACAGGAATGAAGTGTTCGTATTTGGACAGCCGATCAACCACAACCAAAATTACATTAAACCCTCTAGCTTTTGGCAGCCCTCCTACGAAATCCATGGAAATATCCTCCCAAATGGCTTGGGGTATGGGCAGAGGACATAACAAGCCAGTGGGTGCCAATGCTTGATATTTTTGACATTGGCACACCGCACACGCTGCTACGAAGCTCATCACATCCTTCTTAATTCCAATCCAGTACACACTTGCTGCCATCCTCCTATATGTTTTGAGAAACCCTGCATGCCCCCCAATGGGGGAAGAGTGAAACTCATGTAGAAACATCATGGGCCACTTAGATTTTGCTGGCACAACTAGTCTTCCATGATGGTATAGCATGTCTTGCTCCAAATGGAATCCCCTACCAGCTGACTCCCCTCTCCGTAGCAACTAAATCTTCTCCGCTAGTACCGAATCAGCCTCCACGTCCCCTTTAATGCTTGATAAATCTGTCCATACTGGCCTGGATATTTGCAGCAAGTGAACCCCATCAAATTTCCTTGAGAGAGCATCGGCCACCCTATTTTCCTCTCCCTTGCGATATTGCACCTCAAAATCGTACCCCAATAACTTAGGAAGCCAATTCTGTTGATCAGGGGTCATGATTCGTTGTTGCAACAGATGTTTTAAACTCTTCTGATTGGTGCGGACTACAAATCTTTTGCCCAGCAAATAAGGCCTCCAATGTTGGATTGCAAGCACCAAAGCTATCAGCTCTTTCTCATAGGTGGATTTGGCTAAAGTCCTATCTACCAATGCCTTGCTAAAATAAGCAATTGGTCTGTTGTTTTGTTGCAGCACCGCTCCTAGGCCTTTCCCTGATGCATCACACTCTACAAGGAATGTGCTAGAGAAGTCCTGCATTGCTAGTACTGGAGCTGTTACCAGAGCTGCCTTTAGTTCCTTGAATGCCATGTTGGCCTGCTCGGACCAACTGAATCCATCTTTTTTGAGTAAATCTGTGAGCGGCCTAGCTATTTTGCCATAATGCTTGATGAACTTGCGATAGTACCCCGATAGTCCAAGGAACCCACGAAGTCCCCTAAGGGTGGTTGGTTGGGGCCATTCTTCTATGGATCTTATCTTGACGGGATCCATCGCTACTCCTTCCTTGGATATGATATGTCTCAAGTACTCCACCTTAGCTTGCCTAAATATGCATTTTTTTCGATTAGCAAAAAATTGTTGTTGCCTTAGAACACAAAATTCTTGCGCCAAGTGCTGCACATGTGAGTCCCAGCTCCCACTATATACCAAGATGTCATCAAAGAATACCAGGACAAATTGCCTTAAGTACGGTCGAAAAATTTCATTCATCATAGCTTGGAAAGTGGCCGGGGCGTTGGTTAGACCGGGGCGTTGGTTAGACCGAAAGGTATAAACAAGAACTCGTAGTGTCCTTGATGGGTGCGGAAGGCCGTTTTGTGGATGTCCTCCTCAGCCATGCGTATTTGGTGGTATCTAGATCGAAGATCAATCCGGGAAAATACACTTGCTCCATATAACTCATCCAATAGCTCGTCAATCATAGGTATAGGGTACTTATCAGCCACCGTCACCTCATTGAGGGCTCTATAATCTACACAAAATCTCCATGACCCATCCTTCTTTTTTACTAGAATCATTGGGCTAGAAAATGGGCTAGTGCTTGCATAGATGATCTCTGCCTCGATCATATCTCGCACCAGCTTCTCTATCTCATTCTTCTGTACAAATGCATATCGATAAGGTCTTACCGATATGGGTCCTTTCCCTTCTACTAGTGGAATGTGATGATTAATGTAGCGAATGGGAGGTAGACCTTGTGGAGATTCAAATATATCCCTATATTTCGACAACAGCCCCTGTACACATGTCTCCTGAGTGTTTTCCTCCTCTCGTGATGATGCTGCCATCACCCACAGTACCTTATACACCTCTATGTCACCCAGCTTCTGTAAGGATTTGTAGGAAATGGGAAAGCGGCACAGTGTAGGATCTCTACATAGCAAGAACTCTTCCATGCCCTGAGTAACCTTGATCGTCATTTTGGCCCAATTTACCTTTACTTTCCCTAAGGTTTTTAGCCAAGCTATCCCAAGAATCAAGTCTGCCCCTTTCAATTCCATCACATAACAATCCACACTTGTGCAGTATTGTCCCACTTGGAGCTGCAAGTTGGAACAGAACCCATGAGACTCCACTAATCGCCCATCCCCCAAGGTCACCTTGAAGGGTCGATCATCCGATAGTAGCAATCCCTATTGTAAGATTCATTCCATGGATACAAAGTTGTGGCTAGCACCACTGTCTACCAGGATCACAATAGGGGACGAATCCAACATACCTTGCATTTTCATTGTATGGGGTTCATTAAAACCTTGCATTGCCAATAATGACAATGACAAAGATGTTTGAGCATCAACCTGCTCCCCCTTTTCCCATACCTCATCACCAGGACTCTCTTCTTCTAGAACCATAAGTTGGAACGTCTTATTTGGACAGCGATGTCCGGGGTTGGAAGGGTTGATCACACTTGAAACACAACCCTTTCGCCTTCTTGTCCAAGAATTCAGCATGGGACAATTGATGTTGGCCCGGAACCCTTCTGATCCCCTCCTTAACTCCTCCATGTCCAGCGCTCGAGGTCACCCCACCTGCTAAGGAATTGTCGTGCCTCCTTGGAAGGATAGTTCCCTCTCTCGGAGCCATACGGATCTCCTCATTCACAGGGGCCTTGGCACCCCGCAATGCTACTGGAGAGGCAATGATTCCTGAGTTGCTATTGTTCCCTCGTTGTAGATAGTGAGCCCGTGGTGCTGCTGGTCAGAAGTCAGTCCGATCTCCATTGCCCTGTTCTAGAGTCAGGAAAATGCCACAATCAAATTCCCTTTCAATCTTAACTGCCAAATCCATGGCTCGTTCCAAGGTTATGGGGGCAAAAGTATCCACCCGCGTTTGTATTGGGTCTCGCAATCCTCCTAGAAAATACCCCAACAATTGCATTTCAAGCATTGTGGGCGCATGGGATATGAGGGACTCAAAATTCTCAATATATTGCTGAACCGTACCTCCTTGTCTTAATTGGGATAGACTTTTGAAAAGGTTAGATGCCAACCAGCCCCCATACCTTTTCATAATCTCCTCCTTCAAACGGGGCCAGTTCAGATCCACCTCTCTTCGCTGCAACATCCGGAACCAATGGTTGCACTATCCCCTCATGCACATGGCAGCTAGCACTACCTTCCTATCCTCCCTCGTTTGTTGTGCAGAGAAGTACTGCTTAGCCATTAGGATCTAGTTGGAAGGATCGTCCCCATCGAATACTGGCAGTATGAGGTGTGAGGCGTTGGAGCGGAACTCCTCGTCCACCCCTATTCTTAATTCACTTCCAATGGGTACCCTTGAATGGTTGTCCGTGGGCTGTGGATCCGCCACTTGCTTGTCCCAATCCTTGGTCATGGTCGAGCTACTTCTTGATTGCCCATCTGCCTCTTTCTGGTGCCATAGATCTTCCATTAGCTTATGGATGCGGTCCATCTTACTATGTATGGTGGTAAGTTCTCCCCCTAGGTGTTTCTGTTCTTCCTCTATTGCTCTCAGCTGCTGCTGCACGTTCATGACCTTTAGATGTATCCCTTCGACATTCCTCTCCAATAGCTCCACTCGGTTGTCCATTCGTGTCATTCCTCAGTGGTGAAAGTCGTGACAGGCGTCTTTCGTTTCTCGGCAATGGAACCAAATTGTTACGTTCTCTCAATTACAATAGGAAATATTGCTGTAGTAATCCTTCTATACTTCAGATTACAAACTAAATTTCTTACAATTATACGGCTAAAGCAAAAGAAAAGAACAACTCTCTCTCTCTCTCTCTCTCTCACTTCGGGAGCCAACGGCTGGTTCCGTTGGCCCACCTCTCCCTCACTCCTCTAACTGACTGTAATGATGTGTGTATATTCCCCTCCACCTCCTCTAACCAGCTATATATATGATTCTTTTATTAGTCCCCCCTTTGCTATTTCCCTTCCACGTCCTGCCTGCCACGGGTCCCTATTCTCTCTCCATCACGTGCCTACCATTCCAGCTCAGCTCTCCCTTTCCACCTCAGCCCCTCTTCCACTACTTGATCCGAATTGGGCCCTGTCACTCCCCTCTTTTCCCCTTGTTACTCCTCCCTTTTCTGTCCCCTTTTTCCTCTGATACATCTTAATTGGCCGGCTCATATCATTAACAGAAAAAAGTTTTATTGTATTATTTAATTAATACTAATATTAACATAGGGCTGTAATTAGTAAGTATAGTAATATAATTTAATAATATACTAGTATTTATATATACTACATCATTGTACTAGTAATGTCAATTATATTACTAATTTTCTTGGCATTAATATATTAATACTAGTAGATGTGCAACCGAGGTGTGTATGTAAAATTAAAAAGAAATTTTCAATACTAGATTGATCATATAATATATGGTTGGCTTGCAAAACATCAAAACTCAAGTTTTCATTACTAATCAACACTTCCTGAAATTAAGGATATTGAGGAAGTGGGACATGCCGGATTTCTTTTAGTGGGGTGGGGAGGAAGGGTAATTATATAAAATTGGAAATAAAAGATATTACATATAACTATTTAACAAAACTTTATTTTAGAGGGAAGGGGTTAATTTAGTAATTTGACGTGTTACAACAACTCCCCTTCCTGCTTAAATAATATAGATTATTGTCATGTTAGAGCCTAGAGGAAGTGGCAACCCTACCATGTGCCCTTGCTCATGGACGAGGAGCATTGAGGTGTTTTGTAGCATTCATTGCACTTGATCCCATCACAATGATAGATTAGCCAACACATAGCAAGTAATCTAATCAATCAACAACAATTTCATTCAATGCTCATGTGGCATGCATATTTTTAAGTAAATAGTTGTTGCAACAACAATACATTAACACCTATCTCTTATGGCCTTGTTGCTAGAACCATTACTTGAAGTTTGTTCCTTCTGATTTCTCAGCCCACTTTAATGGCCATCATTGGCATATAATCAGTCCACTTTGAGCTCTCGACTTGGACTGCTTTTAAAGTTGTAGTGAGCCTCAAAGTGGAAAGGAGGCTCTTAAGTAAGGGGGTTTAGCTTTAGGGTTTGTGAGGGCCAAATAACAATTTTTCCCATTGGCTCTAAATGGAAAGTTACTCATTTGCCCTTGTGTTTGATTTCATTTTTGGGTCATTTTCTTATCTTAAATTTAACTATATTATCACCTCTGTTTTTCTGGTAACAAAGGGTCACAACTGTATCGTGACCACCTCTAGCACATAAACCATCGTACAAGACCCATGTACTAGGTGATACTAACTTGCGCTATGTAGGTAGCCCAAGAAATGTCTATAGTGGGATTTGAACCCAAGACCTCATGTAAGTTATCATGAGTGTATATTAAGCCTTAATCACTAGGCCGAACCCTTGGGGGTTATAAAATCACTATGTTAATTTTATTAATAATAACAATTACTAATTTTATGTTTATACCAGTAATATAATCATTTATATAGATGTCTTTATGCTTCTTTTCTATATGTATCCGTCCATTTTTTGTGAAATTTTGGACTTAGGGATATTTTAGGTACTTTATAGCCTTATTCTGTGATCGAGACTGATGACAGTCTTTCCGTCAAAGAATGGAATGGGTATTCAGTAATTATTCCATTCCAGTGATCAGAATAGTGCATAGTTATTCTTATGAATTCTAGCCTACTCTATTCCTGAAAGAGTAGCTATTCTATTCTAGTCTATTAGTGGTGGAATGAACTTTTAATTCTTTTCTTCTTAAATGGGTGTCAAATTGCCTGTCCTATTATATGTTTGGTGGGCATCTAATAATAATTTGTGCCTGCCTAATTAATAACTCAATGACTAATCAAGAGTTCATTTATATATGACATGGAAAGAAGATTGGTTGTAAGTCTCTGAAGAAGATAATAGTAACTGTAGCTTTAGGGAATGCAATTGTTTGCACACCTCTGATAAAAGAATATATATTCTCTATTACCTTTTGGGGGTGACTAACAGAAAGTTCCCTAACTGCAGAGTAATCTGAAAGGTAAGATGCCATATGATTTGTTTTCATCAAGTGCAACCATCATGGTAGTAATAGCCTATTAATGGATTTATAGCAGCATTGCTGCCTCTTTCTTTGGCTCGAAGAATTTGAGAACTGAAAAGAATGGTATCTTGAAAAAAAAAAAAAAAGAAAAGACAAAAAAGGTGTCTCTGTGTGTGTGAGGAGGAAAGAAGGGGTGGATTGGGTGGGGCAGGGCAAACCTTGTATATACTGTCGTTTCAGAGATCATTGATTTGACCTTTTGAGTTGTTGATGCAGATGAAGAGATGGCAGCATATAAATGAACTGCTTTCTCATATTTGTGATCTAGGAAAGCACACTTGTGTTTAGTGCCTCTCCCGAACTGTTCTTGACACAGCATCTCAGGAATTAGAAGGGATTTAGAAGTGAAATTGGGAAAGAAAGGAATCTGGAGTTTATGAAAGAGAGAATTTCAGAGGGGCATGTAAAGATCTGGCATGACGTGAAGAGGGAAATGACAAGAATATGGTGATAGCGCATGAATTTTTAGTCTAAATTTACTCATTAGGTCTTATTTCAAAAATTCCATTATGAGAATGTCACATTTGTACGGTCCATTAGAGCTATAGATGAAACCTAAAATATAATACTAGGAAAATTGCAATATCTTAGAATAAAATCTCAATAAATTGGTTGGCATTCTCATTTGATTTTCATGCTCATGGGCACCAGTTTAATTAGTTCAACGATGAACAGTATGTCAACTTACAAATGACATGTATGGAACACTGTTTGAAGTAGAAACAACCTCTGATCACACTCTTTGCTTGTTCAAGTTGTTGAGGCATTTTACTGTTTCACTTTCCCATCTGGATGGAATTTGGAATTCCTTTGCTTTTAGCTGTTTTTAGAACCTATAATTCCGCTCTAGGAAAGGAGAGTCACCTTTATGAAAATTTCATCCCAGTTCTTGACTCAGCTGCACTTAGAAATAAGTTTGACTCAGCTGCACATAGAAATAAGTTTTTGGCATCTTATGTTCTAATAATCCAGTGGCTAATTGGATAATTCTGGTTTTGTCTGTATCCATTTTTATCTTCTGCCCGCTTGACTAACCCTTCCTTTAACATTTAACTCTTGAACTTGAAGTCCCCGGATGATGAAATTGACCATATGTCTTTGTATTGCAGGATCCTCTCTTGCTATCTATAGTCGTAAATTCATAGAGCACTGCATCCTTGGAACAGATAACCTTCCGAGGACTATTCTGATGTATCTTGCAAATACACCTTCATCCCTTTCTAATTATTTACCCACGGTACTATGCAATTCTCATCAATTCAACAGGACTGTTCTTAATAATAACTTAGTCTATACTGCTTTCGATGAGCACGCAAGGGCTCGTTTGCTCACCTCCAATGACTTTGATGATATGATTAAGAGTGGAGCTCCATTTGCATCAGGATTTCGAGGAGATGATCCAGTTCTTGAGCGCATAGACAGAGAAATTTTGAATCGTAATCCTGATATGACTGTACCTGGAGGTTGGTGCCTAGGTGATTCACGTAATGACACATGTTTAGTTTGGGGAGATGCTGATATTCTGAGACCAGGACCGGGAGCCAAAAGACTCGAAAAGTTTATTGTTGAACTTCTATCGGATGGAAAACTTCAGTCTCAACAGTGCATCGTTGAATGATGCAGACCTCATGCTTGGGACCGATGATTTGAAGATGGAATGAGATTGGCTTTCTCCGGCACAATGTTCCCAGGTTTATTACTATGCTGATGTTCTGCCCCCGTTTAGGAGTCGATGCCTCCCTTTTTTCCGTGGGAATTTTCTCCAATGATACTTGTTCCAAAACGCGGTAGATAAGCATTAATTACCACTTCCAAGAATGAATATACATGCTTTTAAGGGTTGAGTCTGCTGCTCGTCCATCGCAGCTGCATTTTAGCTTATGTTCCAGTCCAGTATTGTTGGCTTCATTTTTTATAATTTCCGTCCTGTATATTGTGATCGACCAACCCGAAAACTTGTAATTGTGTTACGTTCTTGGTTTATTCCGATCTCTACTGTTATGGCATCTACCATGGGATGTGTGCTTTATCTTCTGAATTATTTTTGTGTTTCCAATGGTTCAACGCTTTGTGGTACGTGTTCTATGTTTAGGGAAGCATATCTTTATCTCCGTCCATTAACGATAGATATATGGAGTCTTGTATGTTTATGAGTAAAAACATTGTTGGGATGTGTGTGCCGATCGGAGATCTTGAATGTGTCTGACTGAAATGTCTCTCGCTTGCGAGAAGAAGAAAAGTTGTGTTTATACATTAACGGCTCTGTTCTCAATGTTTTCGTGTATATCGTACCAGTACCAGTCTTACATCTTCTGGTTTGGAATTTTGGTTTATTTTCATTGGACTCTAGAATTTTCCAAAATGTTATATTTGGGATATTCTTCGACTAGTATCTTACAATGTATAAGTTCAATAAGTTTTTATCCGTTACATTTGTTCATCGTGTCATAATTAGATTTAATTAAATTCTAATATTGCACCCACATAAGATGTCTGCCTTCATATTTACTCCAATTATAATCACATCTGTTCCTGTTTACATTTTCCATTAATGATCTCTATAGTATTAAAACCATCGTTTATTGATATAATGTTCAATTATTGAACCACCTTATTGTTTTCTCACTCACACTCTTTCTAGTCCTTTTAGCATTAGCAAAGATGATGTTGGATGCTTCACACGCCGGAAATAATCGAAATGATTGATATTCAATGGTACATCATTGATAACGTTCTTCAAGTTGATAGGGAGATGATTTATAATCATTATTCTTCCAATTCAAATGCGTAGTTTGATTTAAAATTTTGGACATGACTTTACAGTGGAACACTGGGATCTTCATTCTTATGGAAAATGTTGTATTAGTTTGAGAACTTCATACTAAGTGCATTTATAATATTGGATTCCACTGTTATTATGTGCTAATGATTAGGTAATGGAATAGCCATCCAAACATTTTTTTTTTTTGGGTCTCAGTGTAAGCATATATTTTCACAGTATAGATTTTTTTTTTTTTTATATATTCCCCCCCCTTATTTGCACATTATATAGGCTCTTAACTAGTTTAAAATTAATTTCTTAGAATATAAGAATTTAGATATCGAAAGTATTAATTTAGTTTGCTCTTTGATCTCCTTAATGAGCTGTTGTTACTCTGCTTAGTGTTTACCATCTTTAATTTTGTCGAAGATTGTTATTATTATTATTATTTGTTCAATGCCAAACGGGCATTTGAGAGGAGCATCTTCTTCTTTCCGGATGGAATTTCGTAAGGCGGGTGTGTTTTACAAAATTTTGAAGGATAAGACTAGATAATTTATACGTCCCGTATCCATTTTGTAATATAAGTGACAAAACCAAAATGTCGGTTTGGAAACTCTTGTTGACATCGGTCTATAATTCTATATGGGAAAGTGGCATAGATTAAGTGTGATACGTAAGTTTAAGGTGGGATGAGTCTCTCTCTTGAACTTTAAGTCAAAACATTAGGTGTTTTTGTTGAGAGTTAATCCTACACGAAGGCAACTTAAAAAAGGAGTGACATAAAAGAAGACTACTTGGAAGAGGGTTACTTAATGAAATAAAGTAAAAGCTATCTAGAGTAAAAGTTATTTAGAGTAGATAGTTGATAGTAGGTCAATGTGAGTGTTGACTTAGTAATATTACAATTCCACATAGAAGAGTGGTATAGATTAAGTATACTACTTAAATTTAAGAGATTTTTCGATCATCATATTAGGTTTTTGGGATGAGCTTTTCTCTTAGACTTGGATCATAACATTAGACAAATGACTCATCAACGGCAATACATTACCGTGAATATTATTCTCCACGTATATATTTTTTAAGTCCTTTATTGTTCTTATCACATGATTAATATTGTTATTGAGTCGAGTCAATCTTCAGTGCATGATAGATTCATATTATGCCAGATGGACTTAATATAAACGTTGTCGATGACAATCATGTGTTTGCCATTTTTTATTTTGTTTTCGTGGTGATTGTTTTAATATTTTAGAAATATCTATGATGACACCTTGAAAATTAAATAAAATTACTGTCATGCCACCTCAAATCGGTCAAAATTCAAACGGAGCACTTAAAATATGTCCAATGCCAAGGATTTCAATGAAATCTTTACCATTTTAAATACCTTTTCTATTAAAAAATATTGAAATTCTTAAAAAGAGATTGTTAAGGTTTATTTATATTATTTATAAAACATAAATTATAAAAAATTAGACAAAAGTAATTAAAAAAAAAAGAAAAAGAAAAATAAAGGAGCCCATAAGTTGACGAACCCGGCTATATTAGAGGAAGTTCACATTAAAATTTAAAACTGGGACAATAACCGGACATCGCACATGATCTTAGACTCCATTGACCGTTTGATGCGACACTAAATCATGGTATAAGCAATGCCATGAAAGTACAAACAATTAAAATAAAACAAGGCAGTTGAATAGTGTGCCAGTTATTTTCTTTGTATTATTTTTTAATTTGCATTACATATGCCCATCTCATTATCTACTGCAATGTAAAGAAATAGAGAGGTGTCTAACTCTCAAACTCTAAAATACTAATTCAGGATATCGTAACTATTTGATGGGAATCAAACCTTTGGATCTAGCATTGGAAAGCTTACTTGAACCAAATGGAACTTAGACATTCGCATTTTATCTTTATTTATTTTATAGTAATTGTTTTTACATTTTAGTAGGTACATTTTTGTTGGTTTTTACAATAAGACGATCAAGTACAATAGCAATTGGTTTGTGAATGAATTATGATCCATTATGAACCAAATTGAACCTACAAAGACAAGAGGAACTGGCCTTCATTTCATTTACATTTCACTTGAGAAAAACCGGCCATCTTCACTTCTCTTTCATGTGGAGAATCGGTTCTTCAAGTGACTCATAGGACCGGTTTTTTTACTATTTGGCATTGTTGTAATTTCCTTGTTTAGAGTAGGGTATAAATACTTTCTAATTATGTTTTGTGAGGAACTTTTTAACACATCATTTTTCAGATATTAAAACCGTGAGGGACACTTCCTTGTCATGTAAAAACTCTTATCAATTCTCCTAGAATTGTCGCAAGTGGATTTTGATTGTGTTGTGCGTAATATCAGCAACATCAAAATCAAACCTAATTCAAACTAATGCGTAATATCTGATAAGGAATTAGTTCTCCTTTTCTATCTCTTGTTCACATCAAAATTAGGGTTCATAATAATTAGGGATCACACCATTTTTTATTGCTAATTTTTCAAGTGAATCTTCAATTGCATTGTGAACTTGTAATTGGTCTTAAAGCACATCACAATTTTAGTATCAGAGCACGATTTTGAGAAGGGAATTTCGTGATTTTCAATTTGGGATTTAAGGTTTTTGTTGTTCATTTTCACAACTGAAGTTGTGGGAAGTGGAATTGAGTTCTTATGTTGAATTGTTCCTTGATTCCATAGAAATTGTGAATTGAAATTTGAAGGAGATTGAATTAGGGTTCCTTTGCTGTGGATGAATAGAGAAATCATTGTAATTGGTTTCTAATATAAGTTATTTGAGTGATTTGTGCCGTGTTGTTCGTTGTAATTTCAATAGAGGAGGTGTGAATTTCAGATTTACATCTCGAGTAATCATTTAGGAAGACTTGCTGTGAGGTCATCATTGGAGAATTAGGAAGTATTTTGAATTTGAATTCAATCATTACTTGTGGAGTTATAGTGTATTAATCACTTTGAATACACTTGGACTAAGTTGGGAATCATTCGCTTGCCGTGTGGAGTTATTGTTCATCTTGTCGTGAAGACTTGCTGTGTATGTTACTTCCATTTGTCTTTTGTTGCCATGATCTTTGGAGTGTGTTGTGGTGTGAAGTGAAGTGCACCGTAGGTGTATGTGAGTGTGTGTGTGGAGTGGTTGTGTATTGAAGTGTGAGAGTGTGTTTGTGTGAAGGCGTTGAAGTTGTGTGTAGCATTAGTTACTTGTTGCATCGTGGGTATGTGATAGGAATCGGACTCCTACAGAACAATATGTACTTATCACTTCTCTTCAGTCAAAATTGCTGGGTTTTAAGTTGTTAAAAGAACAATATGTATGTGATGAGGAGTTCAAAACTATCATGGAGAGGTGTCTTGGAGACAGGATATATGATGCATATTGCGTGATAGAGGGTTTTCTGTATAAGTCAGGAAAACTATGTATTCCATCTGGATCTGTTAGGGAATTATTGGTGAGGGAAGCACCTGCAGGTGGTTTGTTAGGACATTTTGGTGAGAAGAGAACCCTAGCCATATTGAGGGAGAATTTCTATTAGAAGGGTATGATAAAGGATGTCCATAGGGTACTAGAAAGGTGTGGTGTTTGTAAGAGAGCTAAAGGGAAGAAAGGTGCATAGGGTGAATATATGCCTTTACCTATACCATATAAACTGTAAACTGATATCAGTATGGATTTTGTGTTAGGATTACCTAAAACACAAAGGGGGGAAAGACTCTATTATGGTGGTTGTTGATCGATTCAGCAAAATGTCGCACTTTGTGCCATGTCACAAAACAAATGATGCTCTTTTTATTGCTAACCTTTTGATGTGCCTAAAACCAAGATTAAACACATATAAAAGACTTAAGAAAAACTATCTCAAGTCAAGGCAAAATCGGATCCAAAAATAAGGGCAAAATGACGTGAACCAAGTGAAGATATGATGAATTCCAAATGTCCAATGATATAATTAGAATACCACACTGATAATACCTTCTAACAACCTCTTAATTTCATATAATCCACGCAAATAAACCTCAAATGACAAGAGAAAAACCGTAACAAAAATAATCCCTCTCAAATAGTGAAGAACACGTTTCCTAAGGAAATTTTCAATGATGAACCAAATATAATTGATAGATACTTCAAATAAGCACAAGAATTCGTGAACAATAAGAAGTATTTCTGATCAAGAAATATCTCAATTCAACCCTAGATATGACACACTAGAGAAGAAAAGAAATCACAACAAAATGAAATTGATATAACTCACAATTTCAAGATGTTGCACTCGCCACAATTTCAACTCTTGAGATTGAAATTGATAAGAGTTTGGAACCAAGGTATGAACCCTAATTCTCACGTGAAAGGAAGTGTATAATCTGCAAAATGATCACCCCTCAAACCCTCTCTTAAGCAAGTATTTATACTTGCTACTCCTAGGGTTAAAAAGTGCTCAAAATTACAAGTTTGTCACTTTTAAGGTGGCTAACCCTAAATGAAAGTTACAAAGAAATAAAAGTGTCCCAAAACCAAAATACAATCAAAATAGTTCAATAAACATTTACAAGATACAAAATAACATAAGTCTTCATGATCCAATGCCTCAGAATAGAGAACAATCGCAGCGGGTCTTTGATTGTTATCCTGAAAAATGTTCTGTGTCCAACTGAAGTTGTAGGACATTTTGGCATCCCATGGAGAAGTATAATTGTACCTGTAAGATTATTCCCAAATTTTATTAGATATAAAGACATAAAGTAAAATATGGGCAATTAGGTTAATTATACAAATTGGGTTCTGAAGAGGTTAACGGTGTCAGAAATTTTCCCATCACCTTTTTGTGCAGGAAATTGTCAAATTACATGGAGTTTCACACAGCATAGTGTCAGACAGAGATACTAAGTTCCTTAGTTTCTTTTGGAAAACACTATGGAGAAGACTAGGTACTAAACTTATGTATAGTACCTCTTGCCATCCCTAGAAAGATGGACAAACAGAGGTTGTCAACCGCACGCTTGGGAATCTACTCAGAGCAACAGTTGGCAAGAATCTTACTGATTGGGACTTGTGTCTTCCTATTGTTGAGCTCGCTTACAATAGGTCTATTCATAGTTCAACCAGTAAGTCTCCCTTTGAAGTTGTTTATGGCTATAATCCTTCTATTCCATTGGATTTTATAGCTGGACCAACGACAAAGGAAGAGAGTCTTAGTGGAGTTGACCGAGCCAGGCAAATTCAGCACATCCATGATCGGACAACCGAACACCTTCAGAAGACCTAGGAACAGTAGAGAATCCAGGGAAATGGACACAGGAAAATTCATCTCTATAATCTAGGTGACTTAGTCTGGATTAATCTTAGCAGGGACAGGTTTCCACATAAAAAGTCATAGAAGCTATCTCCTAGGTCAAACGGACCATTCAGGGTCTTAAAGCGCATCAACGACAATGCTTATCGCATAGAGTTACTAGGAGAGTATGGAGTATCAGTAACTTTTAATGTCTCAGATCTCTCACCATACTTAGCAGATGACATGCATGAAGACCAATCAGATTTGAGAGCAAATCTTCTAGAAGCTTGAGGAGATGAAAGGAATCAGACTCCTACAGGATCTATCACTAGGGCCCGAGCTAAGGGTCTCCATAATCTAGCTTTGAAGGTTTTGCTAGAGAAACCTAATCTTGAGAAAACTAACCTACTTCCTACATCTTTACATTATAATTTTGGTGCATTTCAGCAGGTTCACTTATCAGTTCTACAGGATATAAAATCACCTATACTACTGAGCGAATCAGGTTTCTCAACGGAACCTAATTCAAAAGTATCTTGAAGACCGGCATCATGAAGGATCATTTCTTCTATATATTTCTCCTTTTATGGACTATTTTATGTTGTAATTTTTCTTTTGGGACACTTTCATTTTATTGTAATTTTCATTTAGGACTAGTCACCTTAAAAGTGGCAAACTTGTAATTTTGACCATTTTCTAACCTTAGGAGTATTAAGTATAAATACTTGCTTATAGTAGGGTTTGAGGAGGCCATTTTTGCAGATTATACACTAGCACATCACGTGTGGGAATTAGGGTTCATCCTAGTTCTAATCCTCTTATCAATTTCAACCCAAGAATTAGAATTGTTGCGAGTGCAACAAAGGGAAATTGTGAGTCATATCGATTTCTTTCTTTGTTGTTTTTCATTTCTTCTCTAGTGAGTCATATCTAGGGTGGATTTGGAGTTTCTTGGACATATTTGTGAATGTAATTCGTGAACGATTGTCTTGTTTAAGATTGATTGTTCTTTTAGTACTTGAAATCAATATCATTTTATTGTTGGTGTGCATTGGAATTGAAGGGGGAGTTGATATCACGGTTTTGATCCTTCCATTTTGATTTGAATTCACGTGGATCTCAATTGATTTTTTTTGTCATATGGTGAAGATTACAAATAGGGATCACAATTACATCATTTGATCTTCGGTTTCCATTAAATTTCCAAAGGGGTTTCACGTGAGTTGTGAACCAATTGGACCGGTTTTGTGATATAATTGTGAATTGTTTTCCTTGAGTCATTCGATTGTGCTTGAACTTGATTTTGAGCACATCATCTTTTGGTATTAGAGCGCATGTTAAGAGAAGGGATTAAGTGTTGGTTGATTTCGTGATCTTCACTTTCAATTAGGGTTCTTCATATTTTGAACTGAAATTGTGTGTTGTGAATTTGAGTTGTGAAATTGTCTTGATTGAAAATCTAATTTGCTGCTTGTTGGAGTTGGATTGAAGGGATTGTTGTAGCTTCTTGTGGTTGATCATTTTCGTGGAAGGGAAGGAGAGTAGAAGTGTGTTGTTAATTCAACATTTTTGAACTTGAAAACTTACCTATTCATACCGTGATTAGCTTGTTGTTTGAAGGAGCTTGTGGAGTTTGTTGTTGTGAATCCTTTGTGCAAATTCGGAATTGGGGAAGTATATTTTACAGATTTGCATTGTGTTGAATAGTAAGGAATCTATTTGAATTCAAACACATCAATTAAGTTGTGGAGTTAATGAGTGTTATTTGAATTTGAAATTCATTTCTTACCAATTGAGGAAGGATTGCAATTAGTGAAGTGGTTGAAATTCAAATTTGAATTGCTGCCTATTTGTTAAGTTGAGGATTAAAACTTGTGGAAAGTGGAGTATATTTTGTTATCATTGCCGTGGAAGTGGAAGTGTATTTGTTGTTGTTGCCGTTTGTTATTATCGCCGTGGAAGTGGAGTGCAATTTTGTATTGTTACCATGGGAGTTGTTTGTGAAGGAGTGACTTGTGGAATTAAAAAAAAAAAAAAATTTGTTGCACCGTGATTTTGAAAGGAGTGGGAAATATTGTTGACGTGTTAATTGAATTTGAATTCAACAATGTCTAGTGAAATGCTTCAATATGCTAATGTATTGCGTCGAACATTAAGTACATTTGCTAATAAGGATGAAGAACAGAGGGAAAACTTGTTCCACACTTCTTATAGGATACAAGGAAATTTGTGTATCTTTATAATTGATGGTGGTAGTTGTACTAATGTAGTAGCTGCATTGTTGGTATCGAAGCTAAGGCTTTCAACTATTCCACATCCTAAACCATATAAACTGCATTGGCTTAATGATGAAGGAAGTTTGTATGTTATCCAAAGAGCTAGGGTACCCTTTAGTATAAGGGACAAGTATTGTGATGAAATCGAATGTGATGTCTTGCCTATGTGTGCATCCCATATCTTGCTTGGTAGACTTTGGTTATATGACAGGAGGGTCTTACATGATGGCTTTAAGAATACGTATGTGTTCCAAAAGGAGGGCAAACGAGTTATTCTGAATCCTATGTCACCTTTAGAGGTCCAAAATGTCCAGCAATAGATTAGTCGAACATCAGAAGTTAAAAAGGCTTTGATGTAATATGATGATTCTGAGGAAAAGAAGGTCTTGTTGATGGGACAGGGTGATATGGAGAGGTTAATCACAGAAGAGGCTCTAACATACTTGCTTTAGTTGAGATGTGTATTAGGGTTACGAGAACCACAATCTCTACCTCCAGCAGTTTCTCAAGTATTGAATGAGTATATTGACATTTTTCCTAATGATTTGCCAACAGGATTACCACCTTTGAGAGGGATAGAGCATGCTATTGATCTTATGCCCGGTTCAGTGTTACCAAACTGACCTACATATCGCATGAATCCCGAGGAGGCTAAGGAATTGAAATGCCAGGTAGATGAATTGGTTAAATGGGGGTTTGTTAGAGAGAGTCTCAGCCCATGTGCTGTTCCCGCCCTTCTTGTTCCCAAGAAGGATAGAACTTGGAGAATGTGTATTGATAGCAGAGCCATCAACAAAATCGCCATTAAATATAGGTATCCTATTCCTAGACTTGATGATATGTTGGATGAGTTGCATGGTTCACAGGTTTTCTCCAAAGTTGATCTTAAAAGCGGATATCACTAGATTTGGATGAGGGAAGGGGATGAATGGAAGACCGCTTTTCAAATACGTCATGGATTGTATAAATGGTTGGTTATGCCCTTTGGTTTGAGTAATGCTCCTAGTACTTTTATGAGGTTGATGAACCATGTGCTGAAAGAATTTCTACGAAAATTTGTTGTTGTTTATTTTGATGATATTCTGATCTATAAAAAAAACCTAGAACATGTGGAGCATCTTCGGGCAGTATTTTCAGTATTGAGGACACAACAACTGTTTGCAAATATCCAAAAGTGTTCCTTTTGCCAAACTGAGGTAACATTTTTGGGATTTGTTGTGTCAGGTTCAGGTGTTAGGATGGATGAGGAGAAGGTGAGGGCAATCAAAGAATGGCCAACACCCACTTCAGTTACTGAGGTAAAAAGTTTTCATGGGCTTGCATCCTTTTATAGATGCTTTGTCCAAAATTTCAGTAGTATTGTCAGTCCTCTCACAGAACTGACTAAGAAGAGTGTTCTTTTTATTTGGAGTGAAAAGGCCCAGAGGAGTTTTGATAAGATAAAAGAAAAACTCACTTGTGCTCCATTACTGGTTTTACCTGATTTTGACAAAGTTTTTGAATTGGAATGTGATGCTTCTGGGATTGGAATTGGTGCTGTATTAATGCAGGAGAAGAGACCTATAGCATATTTTAGTGAGAAGTTGAGTGGAGCAACTTTAAACTATTCTATATATGATAAGGAATTTTATTCCTTAGTAAGGGCTCTCATGACATGGCAGCATTATCTGCTCCCAAAAGAGTTTATTATTTATACCGATCATGAATCTTTGAAACATTTCAGGGGACAACATCATTTGTCTAAGCGCTAAGCTAAGTGGGTAGAATTTCTGGAGGGTTTTGCTTATGTGATAAAGTACAAAAAGGGCAATCAGAATATTGTTGCTGACGCTTTATCATGGTGGTATGTACTTATCACTTCTCTTTAGTCAAAATTGCTAGGTTTCAAGTTGTTAAAAGAACAATATGTATGTGATGAGGAGTTTAAAACTGTCATGGAGAGGTGTCTTGGAGACAGGATGTATGATGCATATTGCATGATAGAGGGTTTTCTGTATAAGTCAGGAAAACTATGTATTCCATCTGGATCTGTGAGGGAAGCACATGCAGGTGGTTTGTCAGGACATTTTGGTGAGAAGAGAACCCTAGCCATATTGAGGGAGAATTTCTATTGGAAGGGTATGATAAAGGATGTCCATAGGGTACTAGAAAGGTGTGATGTTTGTAAGAGAGCTAAAGGGAAGAAAGGTGCACAGGGTGAATGTATGCCTTTACTTATACCATATAAACCGTAAACTGATATCAGTATGGATTTTTGTGTTGGGATTACCTAAAACACAAAGGGGGGAAAGACTCTATTATGGTGGTTGTTGATCGATTCAGAAAAATGTCGCACTTTGTGCCATGTCACAAAACATATGATGCTCTTTTTATTGCTAACCTTTTTGTGCAGGAAATTGTCAAATTACATGGAGTTCCACACGGTATAGTGTCAGATAGAGATACTAAGTTCCTTAGTTTCTTTTGGAAAATACTATGGAGAAGACTAGGTACTAAACTTATGTACAATACCACTTGCCATCCCTAGAAAGATGGACAAATAGAGGTTGTCAACCGCACACTTGGGAATCTACTCAGAGCAACAGTTAGCAAGAATCTTACTGATTGGGACTTGTGTCTTCCTATGGTTGAGTTTGCTTACAATAGGTCTACTCATAGTTCAACCAGTAAGTCTTCCTTTGAAGTTGTTTATGGCTATAATCCTTCTATTCCATTGGATTTTATAGCTGGACCAACGACAAAGGAAGAGAGTCTTAGTGGAGTTGACCGAGCCAGGAAAATTCAGCACATCCATGATCGGACAACTGAACACCTTCAGAAGACTTAGGAACAGCAGAGAATTCAGGGAAATAGACACAGGAAAATTCATCTCTATAATCTAGGTGACTTAGTCTGGATTAATCTTAGCAAGGACAGGTTTTCACATAAAAAGTCACAGAAGCTATCTCCCAGGTCAGACGGACCATTCAGGGTCTTAAAGCGCATCAACGACAATGCTTATCGCATAGAGTTACTAGGAGAGTATGGATTATCTGCAACTTTTAATGTCTCAGATCTCTTACCATACTTAGCAAATGACATGTATGAAGACCAATCAGATTTGAGAGCAAATCTTCTAGAAGCCCGAGGAGATGATAGGAATCAGACTCCTACAGGACCTATCACCAGGGCCCGAGCTAAGGGTCTCCATAATCTAGCTTTGAGGGTTTTACTAGAGAAACCTAATCTTGAGAAAACTAACCTACTTCCTACTTATTTACATGATAATTTTGGTGCATTTCAGCAGGTTCACTTATCAGTTCTACAGGATACAAAATCACCTACACTACTGAGCGAATTAGGTTTCTCAACGAAACCTAATTCGAAAGTATCTTGAAGACCGGTATCATGAAGGATCATTTCTTCTATATATTTCTCCTTTTATGGACTATTTTATGTTGTAATTTTTCTTTTGGGACACTTTCATTTTATTGTAATTTTCATTTAGGACTAGCCACCTTAAAAGTGACAAACTTGTAATTTTGATCATTTTCTAACCCTAGGAGTAGCAAGTATAAATACTTTCTTATAGTAGGGTTTGAGGAGGCCATTTTTGCAGATTATACACTAGCACATCACGTGTGGGAATTAGGGTTCATCCTAGTTCTAATCCTCTTATCAATTTCAACCCAAGAATTGGAATTGTGGCGAGTGCAACAAGGGAAAATTGTGAGTCATATCGATTTCTTTCTTTGTTGTTTTTCATTTCTTCTCTAGTGAGTCATATCTAGGGTGGATTTCGAGTTTCTTGGACATATTTGTGAATGTAATACGTGAATGATTGTCTTGTTTAAGATTGATTGTTCTTTTAGTACTTGAAATCAATATCATTTTATTGTTGGTGTGCATTGGAATTGAAGGGGGAGTTGATATCACGGTTTTGATCCTTCCATTTTGATTTGAATTCACGTGGATCTCAATTGATTTTGTTGTCATATGGTGTAGATTACAAATAGGGATCACAATTACATCATTTGATCTTCGGTTTCCATTAAATTTCCAAAGGGTTTCATGTGAATTGTGAACTAATTGGACCGGTTTTCTGATATAATTGTGAATTGTTTTCCTTGAGTCATTTGATTGTGTTTGAACTTGATTTTGAGCATATCAGTATGTGTAAGTGTGTTGTGATGGTTAAACCATGATTAATTGTGAAGTTGTGCCGTGGAACAAGTTGTACCATGAGGTTGTGTGATGTGCCTAAATCCACTTGGAAGCACAATCAAAAGACTTAAGAAAAACAAACTCAAGGCAACAATAAAACCGGTTCCAGAAAGGGCAAAATTGTGTGAACCAAATGAAGATGCAATGAAATCCAAATGCTCAATGTTGCATTTGGGATACCACAATAATAATCTCTTCTAACATCACACTAATCACATATAATCCCACGTGAATAATCCACAAATTCAAAAGAAAACTTCAATTCTAAGAACTCCTTTCCACAAGTGATAATGACGTTTCAAGAGGTATTCTTCAAGGATGAACCGAATTCAAATGCAAAGGATCTTAATTAAACACAAGAATTCGAAAATAATAAGAAGCAAATCTATCCAAGAACTATCTCAATTCACCCCTAGATATGACACACTAGAGAAGAAAAGAAATCACAACAAAATGAAATTGATACTACTCACAATTTCAAGATGTTGCACTCACCACAATTTCAACTCTTGGGATTGAAATTGATAAGAGTCTAATGACAATTAGGAACCCTAATTCTCACATAAATATGAACTCTCAATTCTGCAAAATATGGCCTTCTCAAACCCTCTCTTAAGCAAGTATTTATACTTGCTACTCCTAGGGTTAGAAAGTGGTCAAAATTATAAGTTTGCCACTTTTAAGGTGGCTAGTCCTAAATGAAAATTACAAGGAAATAAAAGTGTCCCAAAACCAAATACAACCAAAATAGTTCATAAAAGAAGAAATATATAAAACAAATAATCTTCAAGATGCCGGTCTTCTATAGGATCCATCGGCCCAACTCATCGCCGGTTCAGGTCGGTCTATGGATAACCCATAAGCTGAGTCTAAGGGAGTTTGTCCATTGCCCTATAAAATATGATAAGTGTGCCTGTTGGAAAACACAATACAAGAATAATATAAAAGAGGTTAATATATAAATAATTCCAGGGTCGATCTGCTCAAAATGGGCCCTCATCGCCAAAATTCGAATTCCTTTAGTTTTTGCCCTAATGATAGGTCTTGTCGGATTTTGATTCCTATCATCTCCTCAGGCCTCAAAAAGATTTATCCTCAAATCTGGCAGATCAAATGCAATAGAGACTTTGTTTTCTCCTAGCAATCCATCTGAAGAAGTATCTTTACAGAATCCTAATATCTGAAATACTACAGGTGGTGATTGTTTTCTCTTCTCCATTTTTAGGATGTATCTCTTCTGCAACACAAATAATGACCCATTATCCACTGAGGTGTCCCCTATCTCAACCCATTTCACTGATATTCTTTTCTCCTTTTCTAACTCATCTGTATGTCGCTGATCCTAATGGTCTTCTAGTGGTTAGCCCAACTGCTCATTGCCCTCTAAGACCTTTGAAGGTGAACACAAATGTCTTTGAACTTTCTGGCCCTCTAATGATAGACTCATCTGACTCTGATCCTCAGAATACTCCAATGGTGTACTCAACTGCTCGTGAATCTCTAGTGTCTCTAAAGGAGAACATAACTGACCCTGAACAGTTTGGTTCCCTGGTAGTTTGCTCCTAGTAACCTAGAATGAAGATGATTGCCTCTGTATAGCCTCATCAAGTGTACTATATCTCTGAAGCTCAACTACACAAGCTATCTCATACTTCAACCCAGATACAAAACGTGCTAGGGTTTGTTTAGGAGGTTCAATTGATCCACATCTGATCACTAGTGTCTCAAACTCCTGTACATAGTTAACCACTGTTTTACCCCCCTGTCTCAGTGTCTGGAGACGCATAAATAACTCATGCCTGTAGTGTTTCGGTACAAACCTATTCCTCAAAACTCGTTTCATGTCTCTCTAAGTGTGTATTTCGGTCTCTCCATCCATTTGCCTACTGATCACCATATTTCTCCATCATAAAGCGGCATACCCTATGAACTCTACACCTGCAAGGCGTACCCTGGAGTCTTCATCAATCTCATAACACTTGAAAAGACCCTCAACTTGGTCTTCCTAGTCTAATTAGTCATCGACGGAACCCCTACCATCAAATGAAGGCATCTGTAGCTTCGCACACTCTAGTCCTCGAGGTGGTCTAAATTCTCTGTCCGGGTATGGATTAACCCTAAAATTATCATCTTTGCCTTCCCTAAAAGAATGATAATCTCCTTTTACTCTAGGTGGTGCCTGAAGGTTTACCACAGGTGGTGGTGGTAATGTAATCTTATCAATTCTTGTTGCCAATGTAGCGACAATTGTGGTAAGGTCCTAAAGTTGCTCATCTGGAGTTCTTCCACTTGTATTTCGACGACCTGGTCTGCCGCCCACTTGGCTATTGGCCTCATTGCCAATGTCCCCATTCACACTATCATATGACATGTTTATGGATGCGATTTATTTGAAGTACAAATGTAATCTCAAATAATTTGTAGCACACTCTCTTCACTTCATCACGTCACAATAACAAGTTTGGATAACAACACACACACTTGTACACCCACGGTGCAACAAGTCACCAATGCAACAAATACTTCTTATCACTTCAAGTATATTAGAATAAGTGAAGCACAAATAAATACTTCTAAGTAGTTAAGATATTGAATTCAACTAAGCAAGTGTTTAAGTAACAATAGTCAATAACTTTCACACTTAAATGCTTATATTTGAATTTCAAACTTCACTACTTAACTTCCTTAATTAGCTACGGTTCACACTCACACTTTATCTTAATGTGCAGCACCTTACTCCACATAACTCCACAAATTTACACCACCACACACACCTCAATCACGGTGCACTCACTTCACCAATAATTCCAATGGCAACAACAACAATTTGCACTCCACTTCCACGGCAAGGATAATAATCGGCTACAACAACAAATACACTCTACTTCCACGGCAATAATAACAAATATACTTCACTTTCCACAAGTTCTAACCGCAACTCACAACAAAATAGGCAGCAACTCAAATTTGAATTTCAATCTCTTCACTAATTGCAAGCCTTCCTCAATTGGTAAGAAATGAATTTCAAATTCAAATAACACTCATTCACTCCCATAACTTAATGGAATGTGTTTGAATTCAAATAGATTCCTTACTAATCAAACTCAATGCAAATTTGTAAATTGCACTCCTCCAATTCATAATTATACAATGGAAGTCACAATAACAACCTACACAACCTCCTTCACGCCACAACAAGTCACGACAAGAATTGGTGAGTTTTCAAGTTCAAAAGTTGTTGAATTAAACAACACTTCTATGCTTCTGCCCTTCCACGAAAATTATTAATCACAAGATGATACAACAACCTTCCCAATCCAACTCCAATAAACAGCAAATTAAATTTCAAGCCAAGGTAATTTTGCAAGCTCAAAACCACAAAACAACACAATTTGCGGTTTCAATTGATTAACCCTAATTGAAGATTAATTTCACGAAATCAAATACAATCAATCCTTTCTCTCAACATGTGCTCTAATACCAAAAAGATGATTTGCCTAAATCCACTTGGAAGCACAATCAAAAGACTTAAGAAAAACAAACTCAAGTCAACAACAAAACCAGTTCCAAAAAGGGCAAAATTGCGTGAACCAAATGAAGATGCAATGAAATCCAAATACTCAATGTTGCATTTGGGATACCACAATAATAATCTCTTCTAACATCACACTAATCACATATAATCCCACGTGAATAATTCACAAATTCAAAAGAAAACTTCAATTCTAAGAACTCCTTTCCGCAAGTGATAATGACGTTTCAAGAGGTATTCTTCAAGGATGAACCGAATTCAAATGCAAAGGATCTTAATTAAACACAAGAATTCGGAAATAATAAGAAGCAAATCTGTCCAAGAACTATCTCAATTCATCCCTAGATATGACACACTAGAGAAGAAAAGAAATCACAACAAAATGAAATTGATATTACTCACAATTTCAAGGTGTTGCACTCGCCAAAATTTCAACTCTTGGGATTGAAATTGATAAGTCTAATGAAAATTGGGAACCCTAATTCTCACGTGAATATGAACTCTCAATTCTGCAAAATATGGCCTCCTCAAACCCTCTCTTAAGCAAGTATTTATACTTGCTACTCCTAGGGTTAGAAAGTGGTCAAAATTACAAGTTTGTTACTTTTAAGGTGGCTAGTCCTAAATGAAAATTACAAGGAAATAAAAGTGTCCCAAAACCAAATACAACCAAAATAGTTCACAAAAGAAGAAATATTTAAAAGAAATGGTCTTCAAGATGCCGGTCTTCTATAGGATCCATCGGCCCAACTCATCGTCGGGTTAGGTCGGTCCATGGATAACCCACAAGCTGAGTCTGAGGGAGTTTGTCCATTGCCCTATAAAATGTGATAAGTGTGCCTATTGGAAAACATAATACAAGAATAATAGAAAAGAGGTTAATATATAAATAATTCCAGGGTCGATCTGCTCAAAATAGGCCATCATCGCTAAAATTTGAATTCCTTTAGTTTTTGCCCTAATGATAGGTCTTGTCGGATTTTGATTCTTATCATTGTGTAGCCTTGTGGTGGAAAAATCTTATGATTAGTAGATAAAGAGATGGTGAGGCTAATATACATACCTGGCAGGAAATGAAACGAGTATTGAGCAAAAGGTTTATACTTGAGCATTACAAGCAGGAGCTGTTTATGCGTCTCCAAACATTGAGGTAGGGAGATAAAACAGTTGATGGGTATGTATAGGAGTTCGAGACATTGATGAACCTCCTGAACAAACCCTAGCACGATTTGTGTCAAGGTTAAAGTATGAAATTGCCTACATCGTGGAGCTCCAGAGGTATAACACACTTGATGAGGCTATCCAGCTAGCCTTGGAAGTGGAGAGATGGAGGCGATCCAACCCTTTTTGAGTAGCGAGCAATATGCATGGAACTTTTGCCAAATCTTATGGGTCAGATGGTCAATAGGGTGAGCAAAAGGGAATAGGGGAAAATGATAAGACTATAGATAAGAATACATCTATTATTGATAGGGAGAGAGAAGTTTCAGGAAAAGGAAAAGAGGTTGTTGGAGTTGATTTCATGCAAACAGTGCTAAGGACAACCGGTGGAAAGATGTGTCAAATAAAATGTTTCAAACGTATGGGTTTTGGACACATGACTGCTTAGTGTCCTAAAAAAAGAGTAATGATGTTATGGAGGAAATAGTGAGGATAGTCAAGAGAAAGTAGTTGAGCTTACAGACCTATCAATAGTACTATAAGAGTATTATGATGATCTAGATGCTAAGACACATTAAGATAAGGGAAATGATAAATATTTGTCTATTAATGTATTGCGTAGGGTCATGACTGTATCTCCAGATGTTAGGGACATACAAAGGGAAAACTTATTCCATACGTCTTATCAAGTTCAAGGTAACTTGTGTGCTCTTTTCATAAATGGTGGTAGTTGCACTAATGTCATAGTTGTTGTATTAGTAAATAGATTGCAACTAGTCACTAGTCTACCTACACATCCTTATATATTACATTGGCTGAATGAACAGGATAGTCTGCATGTACACAGAGGGCTAAGGTGCCTTTCAGCATAGGAGATAGATACCATGATGAAATTTTTTGTGATGTTCTTCTTATGTACGCCTTTCATATACTACTGGGTAGGCCTTGGTTGTTTGATAAGAAGGTGCTACATGATGGGTTTAGAACACTTATGTGTTTCAGAAAGATGGTGCATGAGTTGTCTTGACTCTTATTTCTCTAACTAAGGTACAAAAATTCCAAGAGCAGAATGGGCACCGAAGACTTCAAGGTGACAAACACATGCAAACAAGGGATTTCAATCCAGGAAAAGATCTATTAGATCTAAGGACAAATCTTTCAGAGGCTCGAGGAGATGATGGGAATCAAACCTTTGGACCCGGCATTAGGAAGCCTACTTGAACCAAATGGAACTTAGACATTCACATTTTATCTTTATTTATTTTATAGTAATTGTTTTTACATTTTAGCAAGTACATTTTTGTCAGTTTTTATAAGAAGACAATCAAGCACAATAGTAATTGGTTTATAAATGGATCACGGTCCATTATGGACCAAATTGAACCTACAAAGACAAGAGGAACAGACCTTCATTTCATTTACATTTCACTTGAGAAAAACCAACCATCTTCACTTCTCTTTCACGTGGAGAATCGATTCTTCAAGTGACTTATAGGACTGGTTTTTGACTATTTGGAATTATTGTAATTTTCTTGTTTAGAGTGGGGTAAAATACTTGCTAATTAGGTTTTGTAAGGGACTTTTTGACACATCATTTTTCAGATATTGAAACCGTGAGGGACACTTCCTTGTCACGTAAAAACTCTTATCAATTCTCCTACAATTGTGGCGAGTGAATTTTGATTGTGTTGTGTGTAATATTAATAATATCAAAATCAAATCTAATTCTAACTAGTGCATAATATCTAGTAAGGAATTAGTTCTCCTTTTCTATCTCTTGTTCACGTCAAAATTAGGGTTCATAATAATTAGGGATCACACCATTTTTGATTGCTAATTATTCAAGTGAATCTTCAATTGCATTGTGAACTTGTAATCAGTCTTGGAGCACGTCACTATTTTACTCATTCTAACCGGTTCATTCTACATGTAACTTTCACTTTTACTTGCTGTTTTGATGCATTGATTTGGATGAACCACAGCCGGTATCATCGGGGACATTCATAATTGCAGCTAAATCTAATGAATTCATAATAGTTTATGTCCTATCCACGTTCGTATTATTTGACCCGAATGATGTGAAAAAATAAAAAATAACTTAAAAGTATATTATCAACGGATAATCTGAATACTAATTAACAAACTTAAAACAAAAAAAAAAGGAAATTTCTTTATCCAAAAAGGATATTTTTCTAAAAGTGTACGCATATGTATAAGGCTCTTCTTTTTGTACTTAAAAACAAAATGCTCCAAGAATCTGCTGATTATTGCCAAACATTTTGTAGGTTGATTTAGGAGAATATTTGTTTTGTCTGGGGTCCTTCATCCTCCATAGCTTTAACACATATCATCAATTATTGCATCGAAAATCACAAATGAATACAACAACCCGCTTGAGTGAGCACGTACGTTTCTCGACTAGGCATCGAGACGTTTTTCGCAAGGTAGTGTCAAAATGAACACAGATGAAGGTATCCCAGTGTGGCTCTTGTCCTTACTCATTTGACTCGCCTGGGTGGCTTCTCGGGAATGACGGTAGGGCCGGGTGTGTCCCAGTTTACATCCCTAATGCTTGGATATGGCCGAAACATATCATTCGGTTTTAAGGAAATGTCATCATAACATTTGACGGTCAGGCGTTGTCGGGAACATGCAAACTAATCATATTTTGGGAATAGCAGCGTAAGACAATTCAGAAATATCAATGACATGGCCGCAGCCCATGTTGGCAAAGCATTGATACTGAGGATAGAGATATATTATCACCATCGTCAGAGCGAATAAGAAGGACATAATATGATGGATATTGCTTACGTGCATCTCCTATCTCTTTCTCTCTCCTTTTTCCTTCTTTGTCTGTGACTTCCTCATGTAAGTTTTTATATTTTTGTTGCCATCTTTTCATTTACTTTTGTACTGACCTCGCAAATGTGGTACTACTCCTGTGTAAATTCTCATGTCTGTTGAAATCTATGTTAGCCATACTTGAATTTCAACTCTATGCTATTAATTGTCCCGTGGGGCTTTTCATTTCATGTTATCTACCAAACACACTCCATGCCTTGATAGTTACATTTCCGTAAGGGAGTACAATTAGGCCTCACCAGGTTAATTTTATGTTTAGAACTCCGACGAATCTTTACACATGAGATCATCATGATGAATATGCATCTCAAGGTATAAGAAAATAAGACCTTTTACTCCAAATTATGTGGAATTGCATCACTCTATCCTTACTATTAGTAAGATTCCAAGTAGTTTGAGAGTAATGGTGATTTTTCATAGCATTGAGTCCGATCATCAAGCTCTCATTATATTCTATTGAATTAACTAAAGCCACATAATAGTAATTTGTTTATTTGTCTTGGTAGAATTCTTTTGCTTAATCTAGTTTGTTGGATGAGAATCAAATCCAATGGATAATTTTCTGAAAGTCTAAAAACCAATACAATATCATCTTGTAGTGGGTCCATCACTCTATCAACCATTAGTCCACCAAAATATTTCATACCATTATGGTGACCTATTGAACAAGTTAATCCTCAATTGCTAACCCACCAAGCATTGTTTTATCATATAGATGACCTAGTTATCCAAACATGGTGGCACCAACCATTGTTTTATCATATAGATGACCTAGTTATTCAAACATGGTGGCCTTAATGCTTAAACTACAAACCACTTTATCCTAGATGTTTGACCCACAATTATTATGAGCACCCATTCCATGACTTGTCTATCAAGATACTAGTTGCAGTATAAGCACAAACAATTAAAAAAAAATTAAAGTAAAATAGTTTTAGGTTTTTTCTTTTTTCTTTTTTTTTTTATCCAACACCACATGAAAAATCTAGGATACAATAGTATACCTCATACTAGGAATTGGCTTAAGAAGTCTCATTTCGATTAAAATCCTATAAGTATTGACAAAAGATCAAATCAAAACATAATAATACTAATATATCATTTTTGTATCTCTAAAACCCCAAAGCATTTTAAACTGGTTAATTGTAGTAAAATTTGATCAACTAAAACCTCTTTGGGTGCATAGTGATTAACCATTTTTGTGGTTTGGTTAACTACTTTCCCCATGTCCAATGTGGTTGACTACATTATGATCCAATTGACTACATTGGTAAGGCATTTAACTACTTTGAAATATGATTAACCAATGTTTTTATCTTTCTCTTATCTCTTTTTGATAAAGACTCAACCTAGGTGCCCCATTTGAGTTTTTGACCCCAAACTTCTCTTAAGATACGCTAAAGTACCCTACAAGCTCTAAACAACAACCATCTATACAAAGTAGCATCATCTAAAACAATTCTCCTGCAAATTGATGTGCCTAAAAGTGAATCTAAGCACATGAACACAATTCCAAATGATTAATTAATCTCAAATGCACAATTGGACTTACAAATAGCGTGATGCCTAGTATAACATAAACCTAAATTGCGTGAATCAATTGGAAAGTAACACAAAGAACTTCAATACCAATAAAATTTCATATAACATGCAATTCCAATCTATTAAAATTGGATCAATATGAACCCTAATTGGCGTGAACAACAAATGATGGAAAACAACCTATTATTATTAGATATTATATGCTAGTAATAAAAAGGAAGCAACTTAGAAGTTCTTGATACTACTCATAAGAACTTCCAAGCCGCACTCGCCACAATTTCCTAGAAATTGATGAGTGTGTGTATTAGTAAGAGGACTCACTCTCTCATGGCAACAAGATGTTTTTGTTCAAAATGCCAAAAGCTCCCTAAAAATCCTAGTTAGCAAGTATTTACTCCAATTAGGGTAAAAACAACATGAAAATTACAAATAAGTCACTTCGGTGGTCGGTTCCAAGAAAAGAAACTACAATTGCTAAATGAAATGGTCGATTCTCAAAATAACAATTACAAGTACAATGTTCTTCAAGTGATCGGTTCTTTGATTCAAGCGAACAATTTGTTGAACTAGTTCTTCTTCAATTTATGTTGGTCCATGAATAACCCATAAGCTGAGCTTTAGCGAGTTTATCTATCACCCTATAAAAATCCACTAGTATACCTGCTGTAATGCATAACAAATAAATAATAAAAAAGAAGTTAGTATACAAATATTTTCAGAGTCGGTTTGTTCAAAGACGACCCTCATTGCCAAATTTTGTAACCCTTTAGCTCTTGCCCTAGTGATAGGTCCTGTAAGATTTTGATTCTTATCACAAATCAAATCAACATTTCTCATAACTTATCACAACTCCACAATCTCCACAATTTTATAAAATGCAATAGTAACTTGATAAACAAAATTAAAAACAATAAATTTATGATCAAAACCTAATTACATTCCTTGATTTCCCTAATTTATGATTAAAAGCTTATGTGATAATCTATGCCCAATTTTCTATAAAACTCTAATTAAGGTTTCAGTTATTGGGTACTAACCTTAACATGAAAATAAAATAGAAATCAAGGAGAACACCAATCGTTGTAACCTACAGCTAATAACCTAACTAAAACACCTTTTGCCTTCTTAAATTATGACCTTAAATAAAATCACAAATCAAGAATCGGAAGTAGAAAGGGGTAAAAGGAAATCGATCATTTTTCTTTCCTTGAATTTTTGAAAAGCTTGCACATAAATGAGCTTAGGGAGAGGGAGTAGTCAATGCAAGTGTGCGTATGCACGTGCACATACACACAAAGGGTTTAAAAAAAAGGATGAGAGAGATTATTTTATATAAACTAAGGCAGTTAATATAATATATCCAAGTTTGCATCAAGAAAGTAGAATAAATAAAAATATACAAAAGTAAAAGAGAAAGGGTTCAAAGGATTATGCTCAAGATTTATAGTTGTTCTCCTTATGAGTCACATCCTTATTCTAATTCCATCATGAGGATCTGATTGTTCTACTATTTGGAAGAATAAATTAGATAACCATATAATTCCTTGTCCTTTTTGCAACCAAAATACTTCCATTAACCACCTAAATTTTCGTTTCCCCATCACATTTTTCATAATTCCAAAAGTAACTTTATGAATTTGTGACATGACCAATGGCCTCAGAGTCCATGACCATGGTAAATTTTATATATTATATGAAATATATAATATATGTCATACATAATTGCATCAAGTTGGATATAATACAAAACATAATAAATGATGTGATTAACACAAATTTGTCAAAATTTGTTAATGCTAAATTCTACGAAGGAGACATCCCTTTGAAAATGGTTTATTCAAATGTGAGACGAAAATCTTGTCGAAAAAAGTCTTTGCCAATTTTCCCCAGCTCTCACTTATTATTTGCAACGAAATATTTCTGCAGTCGACACTATTTTTGAATATGAACAAAAATCCACTGCAAATCTGTCGTACATGTCATGCTGTTTCGGTCTCTCTTTCATGCTTCTTATTCGCAACGAATTTGCGATAGTAAATCTTTTTCCTTCCCAATTCAACACTCTCTTATATGGAAACCTGTTGCAATTTGTACCTTTTAATCACTGTTCACTTGAGAAAAAGCTAGTTGCAAATCCATCGTCCATATTTGATTCTTTCCTAAGCAAACTATGTACCTATAATGCCTGATTCTCTTGCAGTGTGGCTCCAGAAATCGGCATGAATCCCCTCCGCTGTTAATACTTGTGATTGTGACTAAGCTAATATCTTACATAGGACGTGTAATTTCATTGTATGCTTGCAAAGTAGGTATAACTTGGTTTTAATCACTTGATTTGAGGTGTTAAAAGAAGAAAAGAAGACGCTTGTAATGCTGTTGAGCCCTCTATGCTTTGGCTAGGCAGATAACAAGGATTCATGACAAGTTAAAGCGCTCTACTACATCTGGAGCTTGATAAAAGTAGTGTTAGAAAACCAACATAGGCAGTTCACTAAAAGCTGAAAACCTCAACGAAAACTAATGAAAAAGATTTTTAAATCATTTTCCCTATTTTCAATTGAAATTGTTAAACACAATGATGGCCCACTAATCGCTCCTGATTTATTTAATAAAACTAATCAGAAATGATTTCAAATTATTATTATTATTATTATTGTTTTTTTTTTAATTTCAATTGAAATGATTAAATACAACAATTCACCTCCATTTCATGCTTCTTTCTTCCTTCTAAAAACTTTGAATGACAATACACACTAAATTAAACAAATATGAAAAGAGTACGTGAAAATTGATTTTCATAGACTAAATGCACCCGGATTTTGAAGCTGTTCGACCAGAACTTCCATAAATATTTAGGTTTTATTTAATTATTTTTCGGATTAATGATTCGTTCAACATAGACGACAGAAATGTAGGCAAGTTTCCTCTCAATTTGGAAAAATGAAATTGACACAAATGTAAAGATCTGAATCGTGTCCGACAAAATTCAAATCTAAAATAAATAATTTCGAGAACCGCCACGAAACCATAATGTATGAACAAATTTGTACACAAAGTCATTAGTAACCCCAATTGTTCATGCAATAGCCAAACGCCTAGGCCTTTTACACCTCAAACAAGTGATCTCCCCATGGGAACTTTTATCGATTGGAAAAACTGACTATTGAAGAAGCTAATGGAAATGTTTTAGTTTGCTTAATCGCATTTATTTATATTGAAAGAGAATAATTAATTGTATGAAGAAATATGAACCACATAAAAGATTTGATGGAAAGTAGAAGCTGAAATGGATGGACAATTTTCTACTTATAAAGAGGAAATATGTAAATTTCCAAAAATGCTATTAATGCCAATTATATAAGAGTAAAGTCAGTTGATTTTTGTACAGTTTAGATCTAATTTCTTACCATTTCTTAATAAAATCAAGAAATGGAAAATTTTCCTTCCATCACATTCAACTTTTTTATTTTTCTTCGACTTTTTCCCTCCTTCTTTAGTTTCCAAACATAGTGTAAACTGTAAACTCATCTTTAAAAACCATTACTATATATAGCCAGGTAAAATACCATGAAGACACTATTGATACAGGATATAGTTTGACACGAACTTATGTATGGCATCTTCTGAGGAATTGTTAGCTAAAAATGACTTGAAGCAGCAAATTAATTTTGGGAAAAAAGTTAGCATAATGCTAATAATCCTTATATAAAATATCTATCTAAATATTTATTATCCAACTGATTAGTCTTAATAATTGGACCTAATGACACAAATATATCTCGATAAACATCTGTGCCTGGCTAGGGAAAAATCACTCAAACCCCATTATTATATTAGTATGGAATATTAATATACGATTCCTTTTTCTTAGATTTTGCAGTAAGTGATATATGGATGTTTTTCTTATACTTTCATAGGATCCAATGGTACGCCCAAAAGATAAATTAGAATTTACACATCCATCAATAGCAAAGGATGAATTGATGACACTATTCCTGTAAGAATTCAAAGTTAGTTATAATACTAAAGTACATTATTATATATAGTTATAAACTTTTTGTATTTAGTTTTCCAAAATTGTTCTTTTGGCTTAATCCTGTCAATTTCCATCTTCTCGAGCTTTTTATTTGCAATGCAAATTCACATTTTTCTTATTCTTCAACTACTACATCATATTGTTATAATTTTGCAACCGCATCTAGTTCATTATATTAAAAAGCTAAGTTGTTACATACTTCTCTCTCTCTCTTCTTCTTCTTCGGTGCAATAAACCACAGACATTATTGAATGATAAATCTAGGAAGTTCCTAAGCGTAACTCCAGATCTAAATCTTCTTTAAAATCACCAACCATACCTATTTCCAAATCCAAACGAACAATATCACTTCGCATTCTTAATGTCGAACCCTCACCTCTTTTGCGATGATCAAACTCTTCTGCCCTAGGGAAGGACTTTGCTATTATGGCCCTTGTCAGACTCGCTCCTTCCGGCGGGTTCATGGCACTGCCTAGTTTGTGTACCTCCATAGGGTTTTTTTCAGTGGCCACGGAAGAAGAAGCCGGCGGCGAAGGGTGCAACGAATGCGGATGTGGGAAGAGTGGATACTTCATTTGATGAGACGACAAGGTGGAAGTAAAGGCATCTTTTGGGTTAGGATTAGGATTAGGGTTAGGGTAGGGATTAAGAGCGGGGCTGGGGCTAGGGTATGGATTATGACTAGGGTTAGGGCTAAGGTTTAGAAAGTGAGTGCCGTCTGGGCTTGGAAGGGATTGCCTTAACCTCGCTCGGTCTCGTCGGTGAACATTCATATGTCCGCCGAGTGCTTGAGCCGATCTGAATTCCCTTTTGCAGAAATTACATGTGTAAGATCTCGCAGGCCATGAAAGCCCACCAATGGAGGAGCCTTCTATGTGGATTTCTTGTGTTGAGAAATTCCATGGACTCTTGAGCATTCTTGTGTGGTGATTGTTGCTTAAGATGTTACTGCTGTCGCTTCTTGTGTTGTTGTTGTTGTGAGTGTTTTTAACGTAGGATCTAGCGCCGCCGCTGACGCACTGGTGCTTCAATTTTCTACAGAAACTTTCTCTGTCCATGGAAGCTACGGATCCTAGTTAGGATTACGTGACCGAAACAAAAGTTTAGCTCAAAAATCATCACCAATAAGGGGACACAGCACAAAATACCTTAGCCTAGAGAAAGAAAGCCACTTACAAGGGACAATATGGTGGTATTGAGGCTTCGAATCCAGTGAGGAAGGATGTCTGTTCCAGTCAATAATGTTCGTTTAAGGAAGATCCCATTTGAAGAGAACTACACCTTTTGATATCTCCCATAACGTTTGCTCACTTTTCACAGGTTATGCCATCTGCCTTTTGCTAGAAGTAGGAGGAGGTTTTGTGGACGAGCTTACGAGTGCCTTTTTTTTTTTTTTTTTAGGGGGTGACAAACGGGATTTTTATTGAACTAAAGGGCAGTTACAGTAGAACATCCAGGACTTGACACGAACTTAAGATGCACATAATAGTGCCTTTTGTTGCTTGTAAAGAATACATATTTTATACGAGTGAGTATAAGATCATTTCGGTCCAAAAGAAAATAAACTAGAACATTTGCAACGAACATGATTGACTCTTCGTAGGAAAAGCACTGAAGTATGGTCCGATGTGACCAAGGTCGTTGGACATGTGTAGCTGTCGAAAGCTAGTTGGCTACTACTGTGTAATTAGAAGGCCCATATGCCTCGATAGCGTATGTAAAGACTTCAGGCTACAACGGGTTATCCACCATAAAGTAAGAGGCCAAAGGCCCAAGAACTTACTGTTTAAACTAGATGGCAGAAAACCCGGGGTGCTGTGACACTTAAAAGGAAAAGGATATAGGCAACCACACAATGTGACAAATAACAAAAAAAAGAGAAAAAAAGATAAAAACGAAAAGAATATATAATATAATGGTGTCGAAATTGGAATAAGTGACATTTAGCAATGCCAAAGTTTTCATATTATCACTAATAATTAAAAGTTTAATTGAGTATGATATTTTTCAATGTTAGAGTTCATCTATGGTAATGGCCGGGACATTGTTTTTTTCATTGATCAACCTTTAGGAGGTGTAGAATTGAAAAAAACAGAATTTTTGACATTCTGATATAGCCTTCATTTCTGTTGCCAAATAAAAGAAGTCTTCAAACATAGAAGTGAAGTTTGATCCACAACTCATAGTTAACTAGCCATAATGTCATGTCTTCAAATGAGCGAACTCAATATCTGATTGTTTAACTAATTATGCTATCCATCATAATAACTTATTATTATTATTATTATTATTATTATTATTATTATTATTATTATTATTATTATTATTTGTTTAGTAGCTCCTTAGATAGATTTTGTATAAGCTTGATGAGTCTTAACAAAATTTGACTTTGTTTAGTTTGCATTTGTAATTTAACTTTTAGATCCAATAAAATTTTGGAAGGGTAGCCATTACCTTGTCCCTAGAGTTTCTAGTGTATTAGCCTTTTTTATATAATTTCGATATAGAGCTTTCATCTTGTCAAGGGACTCCTACATTGCATCTTTTGTGCTATGTTGCTTCAAGATCTTGATCCCCTAACCACTAAACTTTCCTATCCAAAATTTCAATTGAACCCTCCATATAAGTCAAGTTCTCAATTAACTCAAATGAAGGTATATCTAAGATTGTTATTAGATCCCTCACAAACTTTCTTGACACTAAAACATGGAACATATTGTGCATCCTTGCCACCTCTTTTGGTGGCATAAGCTCATAAGCTACTTCCCTATCATTTTCTATTTGATATGGTCCAATGAGCCATGCACTTAACTTTCCTTTTAATCCAAATAATCTCACACCTATCACATATGGCAGTTCTTATAATCAAATCCCTTACATGCAACTCTAATCATTTCCTCTAGGCATCCATGTAGCTTTTCTACCTACTCCAATAGCTTTCATCTAAGCCTTGATAACATGAACCTATTTAGTTGCGATCCAATAAGATTCTAGCCTTCTAACTTTTGGCTTATAAAACTTGCAACTGTATATTTTAATATTTGATGTAGAAAGTTCTACGTGATGTGGAAAGTAGTCATTCTACATAATGTAGGTCATTGGGAGAGTAACGAGTTAAAGATCATATTATTATTATTGACATGGAAGTGATTTATATGGTTCAAGACATAGCTCAACCAAGATCGGTATATCTAGGTAATATATCTAACTACTTTCTAATAAAATTTTCATTGAGAGATTTGCTTTCAAGCTTAAATATTTAACCTTTAAAGAATCAAGGAGTGTTGCATATTGTATTAATTTTGAATGTAGGTTGATTAGTTCAATTTTCATGGAGATAATCTCGTGTTACATAGGTTAAATGAAATTTAATTGAATCAAACATTTTAGATGAAGCTTAACCCTTAATTTAGCTTTCATTAGATTAACTTGAAAAAAAAAATCTAAATTTCTAGTTACATAAGTGTATGTAATATTATTATAGCTTATAATCTCTTGATACATAGGTCAAATGAAGTTTAATTCAATCAATTATTTTAGATGAAGCTTAAACCTTAATTTAGTTTTGATTAGATTAAATTTTAGAAAAATCAAAACTTCCAATTACATTACTATAAGCAATACCTAACCTAATGCCTTTAACCTAGTGCCTTTGTTGATTTATATGTTTTGAAAGGAAAACGTGTATCAAATCCCTAGATAAAAACTATAAACCATGATTAATTGAGAATAAAACAATGTTTTCATGATCTATAAATTTTTGAGATAATTTCATAATTCAACAAACTTTTAGGAAAAACCATAAGCTTGATACAAATTGTATAATCTTACTGAAAAGAAGAGAAATCTTCAAAAGGAGAAACTTATTCTTTAATTATCAATGTCCTAAATTTTATAAACTTCAATGACTAAAGCACTCCCAATTGAAGTGAAACTAACCTTAGCATTGTGTTTGGGAGGATGGAAAAGTGGAGGAAAGAATGGAGAAGGAAGGGAATGAGACAGAAAAAGCCTAATTCCATTATTTAGCTATAGGGTAAATTAGGGGGGAAGGGAATGGACGAAAGAAACATTTCCTTAGGATCTACATGTTTTTATTCCCTTCTAACTACAAGAGAAAAAGGAGGGAAAGTGGAACAAAAATTGCATTTGTAAATTTACCCCTCTTTTACTTACCTCATCTATTTCCTTCATTGTTTTTTTCATGGGCATGTTTGTAATTTTGCATTACATTTATTTTGTCTTTAGAAATCTTTGAAATTCTTTATATTTTTCTTTCCTTTATTAAATAACTCTACAATTCTTTTTCTCCTATTCTTTCTTTTCATATTCATTCCTTCCTATTTCTCTCCCTCATACCAAATAAAGTGTAAAGAAAAGTCATATTCTAAATATAATTGTTTGATGTTTTCAAGAGAGGAATCATTAAATTAGAAACCTAATAAGCAAGTCTAAATTCTAAGACATCATTGCCCAAAAAGTTGTAAATGTTGATGTAATTTGTCATTTAAGACATTTTTAATCAAAGAAACTTATAAATAAGAACACTTAGTTTAGACCCTAAAGGTTTTTATGATATCAAAAATCCGACCAATCTTTTAAGCCTTATAGATGATACAAAAGACTTCTTAGGACCATAGATATGATCTTAGATCTTAAATTAAGTGAATCGTAGTTGATAAAGCGGAAAAATAGGATAAAACCCTCGTTAAGCAACCCATTTTATTCATTTTCTAAATCTTGTGTTTTACTTGAAATCTTAATGACCTAAATAAATTGTTAAAATCATAAAAAAGGCAAGAGATAAATTTAAATCAATATATGTTTTCAATTTCCTTTACATATACCTACAATTTATTAATCTTTAGATGGTGTTGTAGAAAGGACTACAAGCGATTAACTTTGGCAAAACAAGTGCAAATAAATGGTAGTTCTATCATATTTTCCCTATTTATCTACTTAGACTTAACATTATTATGTTAATGTGGGCACGTTCTTCTATTATGCCCTCCTGCTCCACAAAGTCCACATGTATTTGATCTGAATGCTCCTTAATGTCTATCTCCATGTGGTATCTTTTCTGCTTTGGCTTTCCCTTCTTTCGTGCAAGGTCTCCCCTTGGGCAGAGTGATGGGAAGTGTACCGGCACCCAATCCAACTCATCCTTTATAGGCATAAAGTGCATCCTATATATTTGCTCCTAATGTGTCCATTTATACCAATAAGGTATAGAGTGCATTATATCAAGCTTAAGTAAGGCGACTACTACATATGCGTAGGAGCATGGAATTTTGTATATTTGCCACTTTTGGCAACTGCATGTGCTACGGGTAATGTCAATGACATGCATTTGACCCCCTCCCCTTAACCCATTGGCGGCGCGATGACTATTGATGAAGACTTCAAAAACTCTGCCATGCTTGCTATAGTTGATGACCTTGTGGTTGCTAGCTCGTAAACTCTATCAATTGATTTTTTGGGTTGCATATTTGGTGAAAATTCTACCCTTTACTTATTTTTCAATGCCTTTGTATGCTTTTAGACGAAGTACCCCAAACAGTTGTAGAGCGCCTTCTTCACCAAAGCAGTCATAGGTAACCCCCAAGCTCCCTTCAATAGGGAATTGTAGCATTCAATAATGTTGGAGGTCATTTACCTAAACCGATAGCAACCGTCATTAGCTAGCGTCTACATATCTAATGACATGTCCTCAAACCAGTTTAACGCATCCAGCTTAATAATCCATACCTACTCCATCACATAATTCAACTTGCGAGATTGTGCTTGCAACCTGGTGTATGTCACTAACCTCTTACACTGAGTGTTTTTATGTGCTAAGTTGAAGTTGCTCGCAATGTGTTAGGGACAGAACTGCCACACCACAAATGGAGGCTGCTATCTATTCCCTTTTTCTTGGATTGCTGATATGATGCTTGTATGTCTATCCAATGAGGTAAATGATTTTACTACCTTCACGGTTGCTGACAACATATTCCTTCGATTTCCTCAAAAACCAACCCCATGTCTCAACTATCTCCTGATCAATCAGAGTTAATGCTAGCAGAAGTATATGATTGTTGCCATCAACATTAAAAGCAACTAGTAACTTGTGAGTATACTTTCCATACAGAAAAGTGGCATCAATGGTAACAACTGGTCTGAGGAATCTCCATGCTGCGATGCATGGCTCAAATGCCTAGAATACCCACTTCAAAGTAGACACATCGGGGGTGCTTGATTTGCTCCATTCCTAATCTATTCGTGTTCTGGGATTTATATTTTCTATTGCATTGAGAAGTTTTGGCAATTCATTGATGGGAATCAACCTTGTGGTTCTAGTAGTGGGGAAGACTAAATTGAATGCATAAGCCCAGAAATCCACATATAGCCACATCTTATCTAACAATGCTTTATTTTGCACTTTAGCAGGTACATTTATTGTGTTTTATAGGATGGCTAAATAATACGCACTAAGGATCAACTTGCAAGACATTTTTGGAATCACATCCAATGGTCCACAATTTGTTAAATTGAAGTGAAGAATCAGCCGCTTGAAGACCATTTGTATTTGTAATTTGTTGCTTTTGGCAACTGACCACTTTATTAGTATTTGTAATTTGTTGCTTTTGGGAACTGGCTACTTAAGTGGCATCTTTGTAATTTTTGCGTTATTTTTATCTTAATAGGAGTAAGTATAAATATTTGCTAACTAGGGTTTTGAGGAGGCTTTTGACATTTTGAAAAACACATTCTTTGCCGTGAGGGTTCCCTTGCTTGCAAAAAGATCTCTTATCAATTTCACAAGTGAAATTGTGGCAGGACCAACTTGAGTGGATTGTGAGTAATATCAATCTTCCTCTTGTTGTTTTTCAAATTGTATTTAGTGAGACATATCTAAGTGCAATTTTTTGGTGACTTGTCATTATCTACGTGAATTAGGGTTCTTCCATTTCAGATTTGAATCATTTCAATTTGAGTGGAGTTCTAGTTCATTTCCATTGTTATCCATAGATACTAACATAATTGCTTTGTTCTATATATTAATTTAGCATCAATCTTATGAATTAAGGAACATTTGTGAAGTTAGTGATCACGCCAATTATTGATTGGAATTTGTTGTTCACGCTACTTATTGATGTGTCTGCTATCTAATTAGTAAGGCACATAATCTTTTTTGGTATCAGACTAAAGGTTTGGAGTAGGGTTTACGCAAACTTCAATTGGAAATTAGGGTTTTTGAATTTTCATTTCTTAAGTGGAAATTGTTGAAGTGGAATTGAAGTAGTTAATTGTGATTTTGTTGTGTTATACTTGTTGCTGTTGAAGAAGAAGTGGAGATTTTGTAGTAATCCTTGTGATCTTCATCTTGCTGTGAGAAGAAGGGGAAGTAAGAAGTGTATTTCACTGTGTGTGTTTCGGAATTGAAGTACATTATTTGTGAAGGGAGATAAGTGAATTTCATTGTATGTTGTTTCAGAATTGAGGAGTGTAATTTACATTTCTAGATTTGTTTTTGCATGGAGGATCTGGAAACTATTTGAATTAAAAAACAACCATTAAGTTTGAAGAGTTATTGTGTAGTATTGATTGAATACAATTTGAATATTTTTGAATTGTTTCTTACCATTTGTGGAGAAGCTTCATTAAGAGTTGCATTTGTGTTGTTGTGCCATGATTGGAAGAGGGGTGAAGTGTGTGTATGTTGCACCGTGAGTGAGTGTGTGTGTGGTGTAGTGAGTTTGTGTGATGAAGGGTATAATGTGGTGTATTGTTTATGTTGTGGTGAAAGGTTGCTACACCGTGGATTGTAAGTGTGTGTATGTGTCGTAAGTGAAAGGTATTGTAGTGGTTAAGTTTGAATTTCAAAAGCAAGCATTAAAGTGTGGAAGTTATTATGTATTGATGCTTTGAACACTTTGCTTAGTTGGAATCATTAACTTACTACTTAGAGAAGTGTTTATTATTGCTTCTACTTGTTGTTGCCGTGATTGAAGTGTGGAGGTGTATGTGAAGCTTAAGTGGAGTTTTTGTGTTTTTTTTTTCTTTTGTAGTGATTGTTGTGTGACGTTGAAGTGTGGTGGTTGTGAAGGGGTGATTGTGAGGTATACTACATTACTTTGAATTGTCTTTATAATTCAACAAATCAAGTCCACAACTATGTCGAATGATAGTGTGAATGGGGGAATTAACAATGAGGTCAATAGCCAAGTTGGTGGCAGATAGGGTTATTGAACTGTAGGTGGAAGAACTTTGGAGGAATAGCTTCAGGACCTTACCACCATTGTTGCTACATTAGCAATAAGGAAAGATAGGATGGCGATGCCATAACCACTAGTGGCAAATCCTCAAGCACCACCACCTAGAGTAGCTCCTCAAAATGTTCAAAGGAAGAGAGCAGTTGGAGTTAATATAGGAAAAAGAGTGGAAGGAGATTATCATGCTCTTAAGGAGGAAGAGATGATAATTTTTGGGTTAATCCATACCCGAATAGGGATTTTAGACCACCTTGGGGACTAGAGTATGTGAAACTGCAGATGCCTTCATTTGATGGCAAGGGTTCAAGAGATGATTACTTAGATTGGGAAGACAAAGTTGAGGGTCTTTTCGAGTGTTATGAAATTGATGATAGCACCAGGGTTCGTCTTGTGGCTGTGGAATTCATAGGTTATGCCGCCTTGTGGTGGAAAAATCTAGTGATCAGCAGGCGAAGGGATGGAGAGGTTGAAATACATACTTAGAGGGACATGAAATGGGTTCTAAGGAAAAGGTTCATACTTGAGCATTACAGGTAGGAATGCGTCTCTAAACACTGAGGCAGGGAGGCAAAATAGTGGATGACTACGTATAGGAGTTTGAAATGTTGATGATCAGATGTGGATCAGTCAAGCCTCTTGAGTAAACCCTAGCACGATTTGTGTTTGGGTTAAAATATAAGATTGCCTGTGTTGTTGAGCTGCAAAGGTATAGTGCACTTGATGAGGCTATACAGTTAGCCTTGAAAGTGGAAAGGCAGAGGTGATCTAATCCATTATGGGCCACTAGTAATAGGTATGGTACTACTACTAAACCTATAGGGGCAGATGGTCAGATAAGTAGACCAAAGGGAGTTAGCGAACATGCCAAGGCTGTAAATAGAGTTATCCCTAGCATTGAAAAAGAGAAAAATGTTTCTGGGAAAGGTAAAGAGGTAGTTGGATCTGATTTTAGGCAGACAGTACTAAGGTTAACCAGTAGGAAGATGCATCAGATTAAATGTTTCAAATGTATGGGATTTAGACATATGGCTGCACAGTGTCCCAATGAAAGGGTGATGACTGTTATGGAGGGCAACGAAGAAGATGATGAGGAAGAAACTGTCGAGCCTACATATTTATCCCTAGCCTTATAGGAGTATTATGATGATTAGAACGCTGAGACACATGAGGACGAAAAGGGTAAAAATTACTTACCTATTCATGTGTTACGTAGGGTTATGACCTTATCTCTAGATGTCAGTGACATATAGAGGGAGAACCTATTCCACACACCTTGTCGTATTCGAGGTAACCTATGTGTGCTTTTAATTGATGGTGGTAGTTACACTAATGTCATATCTGCTGCATTAGTAGATAACTTACAACTAGCCACTAGATTGCATTGGTTGGATGACCGAGGTAATTTGCATGTTACACAGAGGGCAAAGGTGCCATTCAGTATAAAAGATAGATACAGTGATGAGATTATCTATGATGTGCTTCCTATGTGCGCCTTTCATATATTATTGGTTAGACCATGGTTATTTGATAGAAAGGTATTATATAATGGATTCAGAAACACTTACATGTTTCAAAAGGATGGTATACGAATTTTCTTGACTCTTATGTCTCCGTTTGAGGTTCGCTCTTTCTAGGAACAGATTAGAAACACCATTGGCTCTTCCAAACTTCTAGCCAATAAGCAAACACAAATACTGGGTTTCAGTCCAAGAGAAGACCCCTTAGATTTGAGGGAAAATCTTTCAGAGGCCTGAGGAGATGATGAGAATCAACCTTGTGGTTCCAATAGTAGGGAAAACTAAATTGGATGCATGAGCCTAGAAATCCACATATAGCCACATCTTATCTAACAATGCTTTATTTTTCACTTTAACAGGTACATTTATTGTGTTTTATAGGAAGGCTAAATAACATGCACTAAGGATCAACTAGCGAGACATTCTTGGAATCACATCCAACGGTCCACAATTTGTTCAATTGAAGTGAAGAACCAACCACTTGAAGATCATTTGTATTTGTAATTTGTTGCTTTCAGGAACCAGCCACTTTATTAGTATTTGTAATTTTTCGCTTTTAGGAACCGGCTACTTAAGTGGCATCTTTGTAATTTTTGTGTTATTTTTACCCTAATAGGAGTAAGTATAAATACTTACTAACTAGGGTTTTGAGGGAGCTTTTGACATTTTGAAAAAAACATTCTTTGCCGTAAGGGTTTCCTTGCTTGCAAAAAGATCTCTTATCAATTTCACAAGTGAAATTGTGGCGAGTCTAACTTGAGTGGATTGTGAGTAATATCAATCTTCCTCTTGTTGTTTTTCAAATTGTATTTAGTGAGTCATATTTAAGTGCAATTTATTGGTGACTTGTCATTATCCATGTGAACTAGGGTTCTTCCATTTTAGATTTGGATCATTTCAATTTGAGTGGAATTCTAGTTCATTTCCATTGATATCCATTGATACTTACATAATTGCTTTGTTTTATATATCAATTTAGCATCAATCTTGTGAATTAGGGAACATTTGTGAAGTTAGTGATCATGCGAATTATTGATTGGAATTTTTTGTTTATGCCACTTGTTGATGTGTTTGCTATCTAATTAGTAAGGCACATCATTCATTGTAAGACTTCTCTTAGTTCTTGTACACGTACTCGATAGCCCATTTCTTTCCCTCCTAAACCTGTCTCTTACTAATCTTATAGCCAAATTCTTGTTCGATAATAGAAGTTAGCTCAACCACTTTCATATCATGATTGTCCCTAAGAAGATTTACAAATCGGCTAGCAAGGAGATTGCAATCCAGTTGTCGATGATCTTGATTAATTAACAAGTTATTGCATGTGTGTGGACACTTGAATCTCATCACTAAGAATATGTTGTCCAACTTCTTCTTTCTGGCCCGAAGCCTCGATTTACAACCATCGTCCTTTCTCAAACAATATATAGACCATAGTAGTGGACTAGACTCTACAGCAATGAAGTTGCAATGGTTCTTCACATGGTAACATTTCATTGCTTGAATGACATCTGCTTTCATTTTGAATCTCATGCCTTTGTAGAAATTGTTGAATCATTGTAGATATTAGTTTGCTCCTACTCAAAATAAATGTAAGCACCATTACCCCTAAATTGTAGTACGGAATAAGATCTCTAACTACCATGGTTGGAGAATCTTATTCAAGTACTTCATCTCCCTTGTTCTCACTTTCATCATTTTCCTTATCGAAACTCTCCTTGTTATCGCTACTCTCCTCCTCAACACCCATTCCACCATCGGTGTCAATTGCAACCTCCACCCCTATAAGAAACATGTAAGGATCTTGTGTGTCTGGTCATTGTAATACTGGAGTAATTGCTCTATCTATTTCATCCTCATCATTCGCTTTCATCAGGGTTAAAATTTTCACGACTCCGACTGCATTTTTGCAATGTCATGTGACGAATGTGGTTGATTGCTTGTATTGAATGTCTGCCTTACCGAGGGCCCTCCAAATTGTCAGAAATTCTGATGTACAATTGTTGTATGTTATGATCTCCATATGATTCAGCCGTTTCAATAAAATTTTCAACATTTTTGTCGTCTCTAATTACCATTAACACATAACATTTATTGCTCCCAAGGAACATAGGATGCTTGTGAATTATCTCAACCTTCACTTCGGTTGGATTGACTTCGATGTAATGACATATTTTGTATAAGAATTTGTTGTAGTTGACATTTTTCTTTATTTTCAACTTCTTTACCGGATTCCTATCATACTCTGGCCCTTAGTTATCAGCCTCAATATTTTCAAATGCATAGATTATCAATTCTACGTAGTTAGTCATTATTTCCTTATCAACAGTGTATATAAATTTTAAGTTTTTTTAAAAAATGACAATTTTCAAAAGAACATTCTAAAAATTTCCCAAAAAAAAAAAACAAAAAGATTCTTAACATTTGAAATTTAAAAATTTTTCCCCATTATTTCCAAACGGATTTTTTCTAAAAATTTGTTAGATGTTATTTTTTAATAACATTTTCACTGCTAAAAATTTCAATCATTTCCATATCATTTTACAACACTATAAAAATTATTTCACATTCTAAATATTACAAATTTTCATCATAATATTTTTTTTATATTTTCAATAACAACATTCTTAATATTTGCGCCAAAAAAAAAAATCTCATGTCATTTTTAATTTTTCTCCCATTATTTCCAAACAATTTTTTTTCTAAATATTTGTCCAAAATTATTTTTTAATAATATTTTTCTATTAAATATTTCAATAATTTCTGAATTATTTTAAAATGCTGTAAGAATTATTCCGCATTCTACATATTTCACATTCATCATAACAACAAATCCTCATTCTAATACAAAAATTAACATCACATGTTATGTATTACAACATCTATATAAATCATATTTAATAAATTACAAACTAATAATAACCAGTAACATTTTTTTTATAAAATATACAATTATAGTAATATTTTCCTAAAATCTTACATCAAACACAGATAAAAAAAACTTCAACTTTTCCCAAAACAAAACATACCACAATCAATTATTTGTTGAGAAAACGCTTAGATTTGGGTAAATTACTTCAAATCTTTTCTTTCTTACGTAGAATCACTTATTCTTCTTCCTCTTTTTGCATGCAAACGAGAGAAAAAAAATAGATCTGATATGTATGTTTTTGGGGAAAATTTTACTTTGTTAATATATTTATACTTTTTATTTCGTGTATTGTTATCACATGATTTTTCTTTCTGATTTACTATTAGTGTAAAAAAGAATAAAAAGTTAGACAATGGGATTGAAGTGAGGTTTGCAAACCTTGCAATATAATTTGTACTGAAAGGGGTAAACCTCGTCAATACCTTCAATACAAATTGTACTAAAGGCACAAACTCAATTTGCTCCTTTACTTCAATTTTTTTTTTATCCCTAAAGTCACAAGCGTTGTTCACGTCTTTGAAATCTATTTTAGGAATAATTATTATGGGTACAATATTTACATATTTTTTTTTTTTTAAATCGCCATATTTAAGTAAGGATCCTTACTCTACATTTTTCTCTCATCTAATTATAGACTATTACATATAAAAAATTATTATAATTTATTCATTTTCTATATATAGCATTATATCTTAGTGCATAAAATATAATAACATTATCTTGATTTTAGTTTTCAACCTTATTAGGACACACACTAGGGACAAATTATATCTCATATTTCAATGACATCCCTAGGTATATGAGAAATTTATTTTTCATTCTTACCATTGTTGTTTATGCTTTATTTATTTCTATTTTTTTTGTATATTTATCATCTCCAAACCAAATCCCAAATAATGTATACTATTAAATCCAATATTTAATTACTGCATTGAAACTTGCATCTTTTATAAATGGTAACCATAATATCGATCTATTATTAGATTGGTTAGACATGTCTTTTTTAATTATTATTATCTAAAAAAATAATTGTTGAAACCTAGAGATAAATTTTTCAGCTCTAATGAGTTGACACATATAATTAGCTATCCTCATGCATGACAATTAACTAAAATTAATGTTGGTTCTTTTTTTTTTTTTATCACTTTTAGTTAGATACTATCAATTAAGTGATATCATATGAATAAGGGATCAACCTAAAAAGAAAAAGGGTAAATTACAAAAAGGTAACTTGTATTTTAGGTCATTTATAAAGAGGTTACCTACAATTTATTTTATTTTGTTTTATTTTTATTTATGTTTTATAAAAAGGTGACCTGAGTTTTTTAATTTTGTGTTAATGACATATAAGCGACACATGTCTGCATATTATTGGTTTAAAATATTATTAAATTATTTAACTAAATAAATATAAATAAACATTATTGACATAATACAAAAAAATATAGAAGCCTAGCACATCTCTCTACAACATCAAGGGTTACCTCCCTATCATTGATTCGTTTGGTTTCTCCAGCATATTGAGGGCTGCCCACCTTTGCGCAAGCTTTCCCACAGTGTGTGTTTTATCATTGGGACATGATGTCTTTCGTTGCACTTGAGGCTAGTTTTCAAGCAACACAACTTGTTGTCGATATTCGCAAGAGGAAGGGTTTGAAGGAACAGATGATTCCACTTTCAGAGTATGAACACAACCTGTAAACTGGTGGCGATAATCCTAGCAAGCAATATAAATCATCATCCCCATTTTATTAATCACTTTTTTATGCGTGCTGAGATATTGTAGTGATAGCTAAACCTTTTTAGGTTTTATCAGCTGTTTTATTTGACCAGTAATATAGTAAAAAAATTAATAATATTTTAACCAGTAAGATACAACACATGTTGCTTATATGTAATTAACACAAAATTAAAAAAGATCACCTATTTGTCAAAAAATAAAACACAAGTAACCTCTTTGCAAATGAGCTAAAACACAAGTTATTTTTTTCTTTTTCTTTTTTGTAATTTGCTCAAAAGAAAAAATTTCATTAATATCTTGAGATCAAATAGTTTGGCTGATGAGGATCAACTAGCATAAAAAAGGAATGAACCAAAGTCTCAAGACCCGTTACATGGTATTAGAGGTCCAATGACCCAAGTTAGAGCTAAGCGGATGAGTGAAACTTTGTAAGGACTAATCATGGACCTATAAGAGAAGGAATCAAGTTATACTAAAGGAGAACAAACCTTTATCAACTTGATTCATGTTTCCACAGAGGGATGCAAGGATATGGAAGTTTTAGAATAATTTATTTTGAAAAAAGGAAATTGAGCCGAAAAAGGGAGAACCACTCGGTTTTGTTAAGCTTTCTTTCATTTGTTTGGTTTTGTGTTTTAGTATATTTAGTTATAAGATTTTCGGTCATTAGGAAGGAAGGCTGGTTTTGCTATGTTTGGAAACTTAGGTTATTCTTTTGTCATGTGATAACCATATATCACGATTTAGGGGGAAAACACGTCACACGTGATGATATTATTCAAATACAACTTTTCATGGAAAAGCTCTCTCTTGTTCTTTGAGAAAGAACTCCATAGTTTCTTTAACATAAATGCTTGAGGAAATCATTGATAGCTTAGGTTTCAATCAACAAGTGTGGTTAGGGTTTAGTTACGAATTATGACTTGTTTAAGATGATTCGTGGGAATTTTGATTTCAATTTCGATCGTCGGGTTTTAGGTTTGACATACCTAGGGTTTTGTGCATCATTTGGTATCAAATCTTTGGTTTCTTAAATCAAGTAACATCTATCCTTGTTAATTATTTGTTCGCTCATTCCATAGTTCTTGTTCACACCCTAGAATTTTGTATATAAAAAAAGAATTTTACAAATTCGATCATAGAAAGTCTGTTGGTGACCGACAACAACAATTTGTTATCTTAGCAAATTGAAATCCAATCTTTAATTCTTTTTCTTTGTTCTTGGAAAGTCGTATTAAAAAAAAAAAAAGAAAATTCGAATTCGGCCATGGGAGTATTCAATTGCTGAGTTACAAGATAAAAAAAAAATAAAATCCTTGCTTTAAAATCACATAATCAAGTGATACAATACACTTTCCAATTCCTACCTTCAACATTATCTTGCCTTTTCAATATTGTAACCAAATTACATTGTCAATCCATTACATGTTCAGTGCAATATTCTACTTTCCTATTTCGTGTTGTAGATATCTCTTGGTTTATGTTTCCAATTTTGTAGTAAGTCTTTTCATATCAATTAATTCGTGATTGTATCCTTGCTTGCCGTGACTTGGAACCAATAGTTAGTCAATAGATTTGCTTTAGTGGTTTGCATTGAGGAAGTTTTCCAATTCGAGTTCATATTAAAGAATTGTAAGAGTGGGTTATGAGAACATTATTACTGAGATGCTAAACACAAGTGAATTGTGAGGACATTACTATTGAGAGCAACATACAAGTGAATTGTGAGAGATATATTATATTTATGTTACTAATCTCTTTTCTTGACTGTAGAGATATGTTGGGACAAAGTCCAACTGGAGGTGAGAATGGGGGAAGGGAAAGTAGGGTGATGTTTGATGTGTTAATGAGGGAGATGAAAAGGATATTGAGTGGTGAACTTGAACAAATCCATGAGAGGAAGATGAAAAGGATATTGAGTGGTGAACTTTAACAAATCCATGAGAGGAAGATGAAAAGGATATTGAGTGGTGAACTTGAACAAATCCATGAGTGGATGGATAAGATGGAGAGGAGTAAGGAACCGTCTAGCAGTACTACTGTTAGGCGAGGCATGAGTAGGCCCTTGAGGGGAGGAATAAGGATAGAAGAGGGTGAAGAAACGAATTCAAGAGAGTATAATTATATGAGGGAGAGAGGGAATACCTAAAGTGATGGGAATCTACCCTACGGTCCCAATAGTAGGGGAATTTGATTTGGATGTATGATCCAAGACATCCACATATGTTCATTTTTCTTTACCAAATAATGTTTGGTTTTGCACTATAGTAGGTACATTGATCAGTCTTTACGGGATGGCCAAATAACATGCACTAATGATCAACTTGTGGGATATTTTTGGAGTCACATCCAACGACCCACAAATTGATCAATTGACTTGGAGAACCGGCCATTTGAAGACCATCTTTTGTACTTGTATTTTTCATTATTGAACCGATCATTTTTGTTCATTTTTGGGACTTATAATTTGTTGTAGAACCGGCCACTTAGTGGCATATGTGTAATTTTTTGAACATTTTTACCATAATTGGAGCAAGTATAAATACTTACTAACTAGGGTTTTTAGGGAGAGTTTGACATTTTGAGAAAAATACTTCTTGTTGCCATGAGAGTGAGGAGTCCTCTTGCCAATATACACACTCTTATCAATTTCTTGTAAATTGTGGCGAGTGAGGCTCGAAAAATCTTGTGAGTAGCATCAAGATCTTCTAAGTTGCTTCCTTGTTATTATTAGTGTGTAATATCTAGTGATAATAGGTTGTTTTTCCATTATTTGTTGTTTATGCCATTAGGGTTCTTATTGCTTCAATTTTTATAAGATTGAGTTGCATGTTACATGTAATTTGATTGGCGTTGGAATTTTGTAGTTCATCCAATTTAGATCACGCCAATTAGGGTTCACGTGAGTCAAGCATTACGCCAATTTTATGTTTCATTGAGCACTTGTTTAATTGAATTCTTCAATTGGATTGTGTACATGTGCTTTGGCCTCTTGGGTAAATCATAGAGGCGAGACAGTAACCTAGGAAGTATAAAAATGAAGATACCTTTGTTTTAGGGGAAAAATGATCCAGAGTTATACTTGGAGTAGGAGAGGAAGGTAGATCATGTATTTGAGTGCCACAATTATGTTGAGGAGAAAAAGGTTAAATTGGATGCAGTTGAATTTTCAGATTATGCTAGTGTTTGGTGGGACTAGTTAGTACGTAATAGACATAGGTATGGAGAGAGACCTGTTAGTACCTAGGATGAGATGAAGACCATTATGCAAAAGCGGTTTATCCTTAGTCATTATCATAAGGATTTGCCTAAGAAGTTTCAAAGGTTGACACAGGGGTCCAAGAGTGTAGAGGACTACTATAAAGAAATGGAAATCGCTATGATTAGAGCCAGAGTAGAGGAGGATGATGAGGCTACAATGGTTAGGTTCATTAACAGGCTGAACAGGGAGATTGCTGACCTGGTAGATTTGCATCACTAATTAGATATGGAGGAGTTGTTGTATAGGGCGATCAAGGTAGAGAGACAATTGAAGTATAAAAGCAATCCAAAATCTAGGGCGACTTCTAACTCTTCATAGAAGTCTAATTGGATGAAGAATCTTACAGATTCGGAGTCTAAAGAGGACGTGAAGGCTAAGAGTCCAATCGCTGCTTTTAAAGGTAAAACTGACACTAAACCATCTTCGAGAACCCATGATATTAAATGTTTCAAGTATCAAGGGTTTAGACATATTACATCTCATTGTCCAAATCAAAGGGCTATGATCATTCACGATAAAGGAAAATGTGGAGAGTATTAGTTCTGAGGAGGATGATACATCACCCTTAGAAGAGTATGATGATGTTGATGGGTATCGAATCCAACAAAATTAAAACCTACTCCTAAACAATTATATAATTTGTATACAGTAGTGAGTAGGGTTGTATCCACAGGGATTGGTTAAATATATTTCTATTAAAAGAGAATAGAGAGAAAAAGAAGAATGGGGGTTTTGTTTGTAAATTGAAATAATACTAAAATCAGATAATAAAATTGAATAATGATGAAAGCCTAACCAAAGGAATCACTATAGTTTAATTCATAGAACTGATCATTGATGCAAATATTTTCTATTCTTTATCTAAAATAAACTGGTTATGGTTATTAACAAGATCTAATAACCTATCTCTCCTTACTTTCTTGATAATCAAAACAAGCTCTTTGATTACTTCTCTTATTGATTAAATAACCCTAAACAAGCTCTTAGGATTTAATCTAGCAACAGCATTAAAAACAAAAGAGACTACCAATTCATGCTAGTAGATTACAAGATAACTATTTAAACAAGATTATATATCTCCATAACATGAATTTGACTATCTATTTTATAATCAAACATGTTATTATGTCACATAAACTAGAACTATCAAACAATTACAGACCTGGCATACTAGTTGACAATATATTAACTTGCTAATTGAATAGAAGAGCTCTAATTCATACCAATCAAACAAGATAATAATAACAAAACATTCAGAAGATATATAAATACCTAAAAACAAAGAATAGAATAAAAACAAATCAATTAGATCTCACAATTCTTGAAGAATTAAACTTTTGATGATCCTTTGGCTAGAAAATTTGTTTAGACACACATGTTCATCCCCACGAAATCAAAGAGTGAAAAAAAATATAAAAAGTCTTTGTTTCAAGTGTCTCTTGCTTTTCTTATTCGGTTTCTTCACTCCTACACTCCCTCCTCTTGGAAAATGAAGAGATATATATAAGAAAACCGAAAGATCTCCTGAAACGGCCAAACTTATCCATATATACGGTCTCAACTCACTGTTATACATGGCCGTGTACTTTAACCGTGTAAGCTTCTGTTGGTTCTTCAAGCCAGATACACGGCCATGTACTTTAACCGTGTAAGCTTCTATTGGTTCTTCAAGCCAGATACACGGCCGTGCTCTGGAAATACACGCCCGTGTACTTCCCTTGTACGCCGGCGGTGTAAATCCTTGACTTTGATCCAAATTTTAGATGACTTCTCTAAATCACTTGAATTAACACTCTTGACTCCATTAAACCTGATTTATCACCATAATAAAATTAAGTACCATTTCCTTATGATTTCTATAAAATCAATAATAAATTAACACAATTCATACTATAAAGATTGAGTATAAAATGGCTCTATCAAATTCCCCCACACTTAAACTCTTGCTTGTCCTCAAGCAATTGAATCAAATCAATTGAGAAATCCATCATAGATTATACAAAATTTCTTTTCATCATTTCAAGCATCTATTCTTTTATAATTCATGACTTGTAATTTTAATGTCTACTACTCCAACCAAACTGGTTTCCTGTGATTAAATTACTATAGACAAAGTTTAAGAGCTAATCTAAACAAAACAAACTTTAATCCTCATGATGGGAATCAAAATCCGATAAGACCTATCATTAGGATTAAAATTGAAGGAGTTCAAATCTTGGCGGTGAGGGCTCATGTCGAGCAGATCAACCTCGGAATAAATTATTATCTAACCTCTTTTATCTTCTTCATGAATGATATATTCCAACAGGTATGCTTATTTGGTTTCACAAGGCGATGGACAAACTCACTAAGACTCAGCTTGTGGGTTATCTATGGACCGACCTGAACCGGCGATGAGTTGAACCGACGGATTCCATCTTGAAGCTAGCCTACTGAAGATTATTTTCTTTACTTGTAATTTATGTTTGAACCATTTATTTTGTAAGCTTTATGGGACATTTTATTTGGTTGTATTTTACCTTTAGGATCGGCCACCTTATAGTGGCATAGTTGTGATTTTCTTGTCATTTTAACCCTAAAGGGTGCAAGTATAAATACTTGCAAATTAGGTTTTTTAAGGAGCTTTTGAACATTTGAGAAAAACACCCCCTTTGTGCCGTGAGAGAGAGTGCCTCTTTCAAGCATTTGCTCTTATCAATTTCCTTAGTGAAATTGTGGCGAGTTGGCTTAGATTTGTTGTGTGTTATATCAACAAATTACAAGTTGATCCTAATTCCAAACTAGTGAGTCATATCTGGTGAGGATTTAGTTACTTTTATGTACTTTTTGTTCTTATGAAATTAGGGTTCTAATTTCGAAATTTGAAGAACCTTTGAATTGAATTTGAATCCCCTTTCATTTTCTATCTAGCAATCGTTGTTATATCATATATTGTTGTTCATCAATATTTCGGTTTCTTGAGGAATTTGAGGTTATTTTCCTTTGTTTGTGGCGTGGATGTTCATTTCAATTCATCCCTTTTTAGTTGATTGTGCTTGACCCCCCTTTAGGCACATCATATTTTGGTATCAGAGCTTAAGGTTTAAGAGGAGGGATTGTTGAATTTGTGATTTTGATCCTTATATTGATATCTTCCTATTGCCGTGAGTTGCATAAGGTTTGAGAGGAGAGATTATTGCAAGTGAAATTTCGGAAATTTGTTTGTGTTATCTACATCTTGCCGTGAATTACTTGTGGTTGTGAGAAGGGATTATATGATTTTGAATTTTGGAAATTTAGGGTTCATGTTCTTACATCATCAATTCCAAAATTGAGGAAAATTGAAATTGTTGTTGTAGTTGTATGAAGTGGAGTGAATTGTCTTGAGTGGGAGTTAAATTTGCTGCATGTTGGAGTGATTTTGAAGTACTTGTTGAAACTTCTATGTTGTGGACTTCACCGTGAAGGAGAGGAAGGTAGTGCAATTTCGGAAGTGTAAATTGTGTAGGAAGGGAATTGTATTTGTTTTGCATTGTTGAATTCGGAATTGTGTAGGAAGTTAAGAGTGTTTGTATTGCATTGGGAATTCGGAATTGTGGAAGGATATGTGCAATTTCCAGATTTGATTAGTGTGTAAGAAAGGAAGTTATTTGATTTCAAAACAAGCATTAAGAGTGAAGGAGTTAATTGTGCTTGTTTGAATTTGAAAATTTGCATCTTACCAAATGTGGAAGAATTGCAATTAGTGAAGTGGTTTGATTTCAAATTTAATTTGCTGCCTTTGTTGTGTTAATTTCGGTTGGAAAATTGTGTTGAAGAAGTGGATATAGTGCACCGTGAGTGTGTAAGAGTGTATATGGTGTTATGTGTGCAAATTGGAAGTGGAAGTGTATAATTTCCAGATTTGAATTTGCGTGGAAGAAGAGGAAACAATTTGAATTGAAACACATCCATTTACTTCAAGTAGTTAAGAGTGGTATTGATTATATTTCATTTGAATTTGAAATTGATTCTTACCATTTGTGGCAAAGTTGCATTAAGGGTGTCACTTGTGAAATTGTTGCCGTGTATGTGGGAGTGTGTAGTTGTTGTTGCCGTTTCTTGTTGTTGTTGCCAATTAAAGGAGCATCTTAGTTAGTTTTGTTAGTTGCTATCTTGGAAGTGAAGGGTTGCAACATATTCTTGTTGCGTAAATTTATTGTGTTGTGTGTAAAGTGTATAAGTAGCGGAGTGAGTTGGTTTTGGCGTGAATTATTTTTGTGAAGCAAGTGTGCTACAATTACTAGACATTACATTGGTACATCAAATAGATTGCATCCACAAAAATGTCTATTAATAGTGTGAATGGAGGAGGGAGTGATGTAGCATATAGTCGAGTTGGTGGAGGTCAGGGTTCTAATGTTGTAGGTAGGAGGACCTTAGATGAACAACTTCGGGAGCCACTTAGAGCAAAGGAAGATTATCATGCTCTTAGAGAAGATAGAGTTGATAATTTTGGGCTTAAACCATTTCCAGAAATGGAATTTAGACCACCTAGAGGCTCAGAGTGTGCAGAGCTACAGATGCTTTCACTTGAAGATAAGGGTCCCACAGATGAAAGATGTTAAACACCACTGTGCCAACCTTCAGAGGTTTCAGAGGATACTAATCAGTTGGACCAACTATTAGAAGACTCTGGGGATCAGCATAACATGGATGGGTCAGAAAAAGAGGAAACAAACTCGTTGGAAAGTGTTGAGATAGAGGAAACATCAGTAGATAATGAGTCCTTATTTTCGTTACAGGAGAGATACATCCTTGAGATGGAGGAGAGAAAACAATCATCTACTATAATATTTCAGATATTGGGATTTTGTAGAGATACTCCTTCAGATGGATTACTTTCGGGAAATAGAGTCTCTGCTGCATTTGAACTGCAAGATTTAAGGTCAAATCTTTTTGAGGTCCGAGGAGATGATGGGAATCAAAATCCGATAAGACCTATCATTAGGATTAAAATTGAAGGAGTTCAAATCTTGGCGGTGAGGGCTCATGTCGAGCAGATCAACCTCGGAATAAATTATTATCTAACCTCTTTTATCTTCTTCATGAATGATATATTCCAACAGGTATGCTTATTTGGTTTCACAAGGCGATGGACAAACTCACTAAGACTCAGCTTGTGGGTTATCTATGGACCGACCTGAACCGGCGATGAGTTGAACCGACGGATTCCATCTTGAAGCTAGCCTACTGAAGATTATTTTCTTTACTTGTAATTTATGTTTGAACCATTTATTTTGTAAGCTTTATGGGACATTTTATTTGGTTGTATTTTACCTTTAGGACCGGCCACCTTATAGTGGCATAGTTGTGATTTTCTTGTCATTTTAACCCTAAAGGGTGCAAGTATAAATACTTGCAAATTAGGTTTTTTAAGGAGCTTTTGAACATTTGAGAAAAACACCCCCTTTGTGCCGTGAGAGAGAGTGCCTCTTTCAAGCATTTGCTCTTATCAATTTCCTTAGTGAAATTGTGGCGAGTTGGCTTGGATTTGTTGTGTGTTATATCAACAAATTACAAGTTGATCCTAATTCCAAACTAGTGAGTCATATCTGGTGAGGATTTAGTTACTTTTATGTACTTTTTGTTCTTATGAAATTAGGGTTCTAATTTCGAAATTTGAAGAACCTTTGAATTGAATTTGAATCCCCTTTCATTTTCTATCTAGCAATCGTTGTTATATCATATATTGTTGTTCATCAATATTTCGGTTTCTTGAGGAATTTGAGGTTATTTTCCTTTGTTTGTGGCGTGGATGTTCATTTCAATTCATCCCTTTTTAGTTGATTGTGCTTGACCCCCCTTTAGGCACATCACCTCATGTTTAGCAAAAGAACTTTTATTCCTAAAGTAATACTTAATCCAATAAGGAAAAACACCTAATTAAAGTTCATTGGATATTAGCAAGTATATAATCTTTGCAACACAAAGTAAAAGCATATGGTATCTACTCCTTCCCTAGATTTTCTCCCTTTTTATTATAAGTCTTATTTCATTCAATGATCTTTACATTCATATTCTTTTGATTTAATCAAGCATCTATTTTGACGGGATTTTGCCCGTTTCTTTTTCATGAACTTTCGCCTTTTCCGCCCTTATCGTTATAGTGAGTTCATCGAGTCGGAAACATCCTGAGCTCGTCACTCAAGTGACCGGGCTTTAAGATACCCCTACGGACTCTTCCTCACTCTAACATTCAAGTGCGAATACTCTTAACTCAATTACTTGAATCATTGGAGTAATGGCTATGCTTGATTCTTTTTTCCTTTTTTTTTTTAAATAGAAGATCACTAAGGAGAAAGTTTCTTCTACCTCTTTCACTAAGTGTTATCATTGTTTCAAAAACAACTTCAAAGAGTATATAATAACTAATTTAACCTAGAAGTAAACTTGTTTATTTTTCACTTAAGAACTCGACCTACTCTTAAATTTCCAATGCTAAAGCTAAATACAAGGTAAATTTGTTTCTTAAAGATTTCACTACTTAATTTTAACCAAGTATTCTAATCACAGCAGTAGGTGAGTAAAGCACTTGAACAAGTCAATTTCACATTTTGTAGATACTTATTACAACATTTAGTACAATCTTTAGGTTTCATGAAAATTTTGAAAAATTTGGCTTAAAATTTGCCATATAATGTTTAAGGACAAACATTCAAAGTATAATGCTTAAGGAAAAACATTCAAAGTATGAGTCAATTCTCTATTCTCTATATTTTATTATCCTCTCCCCCACACTTAGTTTGAACAGTGTTCGCACTGTTCCTAATTCAGCACAATTAAAGAGGAATTAAAAACATAAGGAACATTAGAGAATAAGAGAAAAGGAATACTGGTACTTCCCTAGTATATAGTGTAAAGTGATTGGAGTTCTCCCCATAAGCACGAGAGAGTGTCATTTGATGATATGTACCCTTTCTGTAGCTAATCAAAAGAAAAAAAATCAAAACAAAACTAAAATAAAATAAATTGAATTTTTTTTTTTAACATGGGTTGCCTCTCATGAAGCGCCTTTCTTTAACGTCTTTGGCTAGACGTTCCTGGTAATTAATCACAATACTCGGGGTAAGTTAAACTGGTTTCTTCAATATTACACACTTGAAATCCTTCATGAAAAGGTTTCAAGCGATGACCATTGACTTTGAAAGTCTTACCAGTTTCAAGACTTGCGATCTCAACTGCACCATGTGAAAATATGTTAGTGATAACAAAAGGACCAACCCACCGTGATCGTAGTTTTCCAGAAAACAACTTCAATTGAGATTGATAAAGTAATACTTTTTGACCTACAGAAAAATTCTTTCGAGAAATCCTTTGTTTTTTCCTTATAGATTTTAGTACTCTAATAAGCTTCTCTTCAAATTTCCTCAAGTTCTTGTAATTGAAGTTTTCTGTGCTCACTAGCCTCATCCATTTGCATGTTACATTGTTTTATAGCCCAGTACATCCTATGTTACAACTCTACAGGGAGGTGACACGGTTTGCCAAATATCAAACGGTAAGGAGACATACTTATAGGGGTCTTGTAAGCTGTCCGGTAGGCTCATAATGCATCTTCAAGTCTTGTGCTCTAATCCTTCCTACTTGGATTGACAGTTTTTTCCAGAATAGACTTGATTTCTCGATTTGAGACTTCTGCCAATCCATTGGTTTGAGGGTGGTATGCAGTGGAAGTGCGATGAGTGACCTTGTACTTTTTAAGCAGAATTTCCACTACTCTATTACAAAAGTGTGTGCCACGATCACTGATAAGAGCCTTTGGTGTCCTAAACCCAGCAAAAATATGAGATTTGACAAAATCCACAACAACTTTGGCATCGTTAGTTCGGTTCACTTTGGCTTCCACCTACTTTGAGACATAATCCACAGCAAGAAGGATGTAAACATTATCGAAAAAAAGAGGAAAAGGACCTATAAAATCAATACCCCATATATCAAATATTTCACAAGCAAGAATAGGAGTAAGTGGCATTTGGTCTCTATGTCCTAAGTTGCCAACTTTTTGACATCGTTCACAAGACTTACAAAACATATAAGAATCACGAAACAAGGTAGGCCAAAACAACCCACACCCTAACACTTTTTTGAGCTGTCCTCTTAGGGCCAAAATGTCCACCACATGCATATGAGTGACAAAATTGCAAGATAGAAGGAATATCGTCTTGAGAAATACACCTTCTAATGATTTGATCAGTACAATGTTTCCACAAATACGGATCATCCCATACATAGTACTTAGCATCACTTTTAATTTTATCTTTTTGAGCCTTAGACAAATCACTTGGTAGTGTCTTGGTAACCAAATAGTTGACAATATCAGCATACCAAGGAATTGTCTTTTGGATAGAAAAGAGATGCTCATCTGGAAAATCATCTTGTAGTGGTATTGACCCTTCACTGATAAGTATTCTACTGAGGTGGTCGGCAACTAAGTTTTCAAAGCCTTTCCTATCGCATATTTCCAGATCAAACTCTTGTAATAAGAGTATCCATCGAATAAGTCTTGGTTTTGCCTCCTTCTTCGCGAGCAGGTACTTGAGAGCTGCATGATCAGAGTAAACAATTACCTTAGTACCAAGTAAATATGATCTAAATTTTTCTAAAGCAAAAACAATAGCCAAGAGTTCTTTTTCCGTTGTGGAATAGTTGCATTGAGCACTATCCAATGTTCTGGAAGCATAATAAATGACATGAGAAGCTTTTCCAACTCTTTGGCCAAGAACAGCTCCAACTGCATAATTGCTTGCATCACACATAATTTCAAAGGGAAGGTTCCAGTTAGGTGGTTGAATGATTGGAGTAGAAGTTAACTTATCCCTCAATGTGTCAAAAGCATGCTTGCAGGCCTCATCGAACTCAAATGCCACTTCTTTTTGCAGCAATCTACATAGGGGCTGAGTAATCTTGGAAAAATCCTTGATGAAACGTCGATAGAATCCTGCACTCCCAAGAAAAGAGCGAATTTCCCGTACACTTACAGGGTAAGGTAGAGATTTAATCAATTCTATTTTAGCTTTATCGACTTCAAGTCCCCTAGAAGATACAATATGGCCTAGAATTAGACTCTATTCAACCATAAAGTGACATTTTTCATAGTTCAATACAAGATTCTTATCTATACATCTTTGAAGCACTTTTGTAAGGTTAGTCAAACATGAATCAAAAGAGTTACCATAGATAGTGAAGTCATCCATGAAAACTTCTATGATATTCTCCACATAATCTGAAAATATACTAACCATACACCTTTGGAATGTGGATGGGGCATTGCAGAGCCCAAAAGGCATCCTTCGATATGCAAAAGTACCAAATGGACATGTGAAAGTAGTTTTCTCTTGATCTTTCGGCACCACTGGAATTTGATGAAAACCTGAATAACCATCAAGACAACAATAGTGAGAATCGCCAGCCAAACGTTCAAGCATCTAATCAAGAAAAGGAAGAGGGAAGTGATCTTTTCTAGTTGACGCATTCAACTTCCTATAATCAACACAAACCTTCCATCCATTCTAAACACGAGTAGGAACTAACTCACCATTAGAGTTTTCAATCACAGTTAAGCCCGTTTTCTTTAGAACAACTTGAATTGGACTTACCCATTTGCTATCGGAAATTGGATAGATCATACTTGCATCAAGAAGTTTCAAGATCTCTTTCTTAACTACTTCCATCATAGGTGGGTTCAAACGATGCTGAACTTCCCTTGAAGGTTTGCAATTATCTTCCATTAATATCTTGTGCATGCATGTGGAGGGGCTTAGTCCTTTGATATCAGCTATGGACCATCCAATGGCTTCTTTATACTCTCTCAACACTCGAATCAACTTTTCTTCTTCTAAAGTACTTAGTTTGTTAGAGACTATCACATAAGAGTCTCATTTTCTCCTAAGAAGATGTACTTTAGATGCTCGGGTAAGGGTTTTAATTCCAGCTTTGGTGCCTGCACAATAGAGGGAAGAAGTCTTGTGTTAGAAGGAGGTAAATTAATGTAGGACACACCATACCTGAAAGGTTTTAACGATTCCAGCTCACAAATCATGTCCTGTAAATCAGAGGATATTACAAACTTCTCCTTAAGAGCTTTTAATGCACTAATAGTAAGACTCTTATTAAGTGCAATTTTCAACTCATCATTGTCTATCAAGTCAAATGTAGCCTGTGTTAATGGGTCAATAACATCCACAACAAAAACAGGAGAGATATCACTAGGATATTTCATGGCATCATAAATGTTAAATTTAATCACTTCACCATCAAATTCCATAGTGAAGGTACCATCATGTACATCAATTTTCGTCTTGGATGTCTTAAGAAATGGTCTCCCTAATAATATCAGTGATGAATTATGAGAATCATCATTTTCCATATCAAGCACATAAAAATCAGTAGGGAAAACCAACTCATTAACTTGTACTAAAACATCTTCTAGAACTCCCTCAAGATAAACATTAGACCTGTCAACAAGTTGAACAATAACACCTGTTTCCTTCAAGGGAACAACATTCAAACATTGATAAACAGACAAAGGCATGACATTGATCGAAGCTCCTAGATTACACATGGCTTTAGCGATTCCAAGATTACCTGTTTTGCAAGGAATAGTAAACATACCTGGGTCCTTACATTTAGGAGGAAGCTTCTTCTGAAGAATAGTTGAAACATTCTCACCCACACTAATCTTTTCATTACCTTTCAGCTTTCTTTTGTTAGTGCACAAATCTTTGAGAAATTTAACATAGCGAGGTACTTGTTTTATTGCATCAAGCAAAGGAATATTTATCTCAACTTTGCGAAAAGTCTCAAGAATCTCTTTTTCTTCATCTTCATTCCTGGATTTCGCTAATCTAGAAGGGAAAGGGGGTGCTGTCACCATGACCTTTGGTGGTTCAATGAGGGATCCTCTGGTCTGGTTGTCCTGCTGGCTCGGAGTCGAAATCTCTTTCTCAGTCTCTTCCTCAAGATTAGATCGGTGTCCTTTCTTATTTGATCCCTGCAATTCCGTTCCACTTCTCAAGGTAATTGCATTAGCACTTTGCTTTGGATTTGTGATAGTTTGAGAAGGTAACTTACCTTGAGTTTCTAACCGGTTTATAGAAGAAGCAAGTTGGCTTACCTGGTTCTCCAAGTTTTGAATGCTCTGCTTTGTATCATCCTGAAATTGTTTTGTATTAACAGCTAGCGATTTAACAATTTCCTTAAGAGACATACGTGAATTGGAAGGAGCTTGTGGTACTTGGTTTGATGGCCTAAGCTGGAATTGTTGGAAATTTTGTGGTCTATTGCCATATCTGAAGTAAGGATGATCCCTCCATCCAGGATTATAAGTATTCGAGTAGGGATCATATTTCCTCTGTGGCTATCCTGGGAATCCTCCTACAGCATTGGCATGCTCATGATTGTCATCTTGTAATGTGGGGCACATGTCAGTAGGATGATTAGGGGTAGCACAAATTCCACAAGCCTTTACCTGCTGTGTATTTCCGAGGGCTATCTGCTGTACAAGGGAGGTTAGGTTAGAAATTTGATGTTCAAGGTTGGAAACACTTACCTCATTTACCTTCCTTGAAGAAGAATCTTGTATAAACCCAAATTGTTGAGAATTAGCAGCCAAAATGGAGATCAATTCCTTAGCTTGACCAGGAGTTTTATTCACTATGGCACCTCCACTAGCTGCATCCATCATCTTCCTCTCCATCGGAAGCAGACCTTCATAGAAGTATTGAATGAGAAGTTGTTCAAATATCCCATGTTGTGGACAGCTTGCACAAAGTTGCTTGAACCTCTCCCAATACTCATGAAGAGTCTCGGTATCCCTCTGTTTGATACCACAGATCTATCTTCTTATGCCCACGGCTCTAGACGTAGGGAAAAATTTGTCCAGGAAGAGCCTCACCATATCTGTCCAAGTAGTTATAGAACCTGGAGGCAAATAAAACAACCACTCTTTAGCTCTAGTACTTAAAGAAAATGGAAAGGCACGCAACTTGATTTGATCGTCGGATATTCCTTGCAGCCTCATACTAGAACACACTATATGAAACTCTTTCAAATGTTTGTGAGGATCTTCATTCTCAAGACCATGAAAAGTGGGTAGCAAATGTATCAAACCAGATTTCAATTCAAATTCAATAGCCACTTCAGGATATTGAATACAAAGTGGTTGTTGATTCACATCCGGTGTAGCCAATTCTCTCAATGTTCTTTTAGGATTTGCCATATCTTCTTCTTTTTCAGATTCAATGGATGAATCAGACAAATCCAATGCCAAGTTCAGTCCAGGGGATGAAGATGATATGGTTTCTTTTTGACGCAGCTTAGCTTCTCTTCGCAGTCTCTTAAAAGTCTTCTCAATCTCTGGATTATAAGTGAGTTCACTTGTATGAGAAGAACGAGTCATGCAAGAATAGAAATAAATTTGACTCCAATCCCCGGCAACGACTGTGTACTTTAACCGTGTAAGCTTCTGTTGGTTCTTCAAGCTAGATACACGACCGTATACTTTAACCGTGTAAGCTTCTGTTAGTTCTTCAAGCCAGATACATGACCGTGTACTTTAATCGTATAAGCTTCTGTTGGTACTTCAAGTCAGATACACGGCCGTGCTTTGGAAATACACGCTCGTGTACTTCCCTTGTACGCTGGCGGTGTAAATCCTTGACTTTGATCCAAATTGTAGATGAGTTCTCTAAATCACTTGAATTAGCACTCTTGACTCCATTAAACTTGATTTATCACCATAATTAAATTAAGTACCATTTCCTTATGATTTCTATAAAATCAATAATAAATTAACACAATTCATACTATAAAGATTAAATATAAAATGGCTCTATTAGATGTCGACTTGGAGGGACCCATGAGTGGCGAGCTATATGTTACTAGACGAGTCCTCAGTGCTCAACCGTAGGACAACGGTGAAAAGGTTCAATGTTAACACATCTTTCATACTCGGTGTCACGTGCAAAACAAGGTATGTAGCTTAATCATTGATAGTGGTAGTTACACTAACATTGCTAGCACCTTGTTGGTTGATAAGATGCGGTTGAAGGCTATGAAACATCCTAATCCATATCGGTTGCAATGATTGAATGAGTGTGGGGAAGTGAAGGTGACCGGGTAGGTTCTTATTACTTTTTCCATAGGGAGTTATCATGATAAGGTGTTGTATGATGTAGTTCCCATGCAAGCTAATCACCTATTACTGGGTTGACCATGGTAGTTTAATAGGAAGGTGATGTACGATCGGTACAAGGATCAATATTCTTTTGTTCTAAACAAAAGGAAGGTAGTTCTAACTCCACATAAACCATGTGATGAGAAATTTTCCGACACCGCCTATACCTTCAGAACTAGATTTGGCTGATGATCCAAGTCGCTTATATTTTTACTTCATATCTTTTTATCTAATAAAAATTTGAGAAATAATCTTACAGGTATAATAATAATTCTCCATGGGTTGCTAATATGTCCTACACTAGTTGATGGCCACGAGACATCTTCAGATTTACAATCAAAGACCCGCTGTGATTGTTTCCATTTCGAAGCATTGGCTCATGAAGATTTATGATATTTTTGTACTTTGTAATTGTTCTATGGACTATTTTATGTTGTATTTTTCTTTTGGGACACTTTCATTTTGATTGTAATTTCCATTTAGGACTGGCCACCTTAAAAGTGGCATAGTTGTAATTTTGTGCATTTTCTAATCCTAAAGGGAGCAAGTATAATTACTTGCTTATAGTAGGGTTTGAGGGGGCCAAAATTTTCATATTAGAACATCACATTTTCGTGAGAGAGCTTAGGGTTTTCCTAGTTCAATTTCCTCTTATCAATTTCAATTTTCAAGAGTTGAAATTGTGGCGAGTGCAACAAATTGAAATTGTGAGTCATATCAATTTCTGCTTGTTGTGTTTTCATTTTCTTCTTTAGTGTGTAATATCTAGGGTTGGATTAGAACATTTCTTAGTTAGATTTGAATTGATATCAATTCAAATTAGTGTGTTTATCTTGAATATTTATCATACTTGTGATTCTCCATCAACTATTGTTTATCACTCTTGAACCGTGAATTGGAAATTGTTGAAAGGAAGATTTACGAAATTAGATCTTGTTATCTTGGTGTATTTTATGTGGATTTCACTTGTGATTATTTTTATTTGGGGAAGATTATCATTGTTGGATTGTTAATTGCAATTTTGAACCTCAGATTTCATTAAATCTCCATTAGGGTTTCACACAATTCATGATCCTATTGAACCGGTTTTAATTGTGAATTGAAGTTGTTTCTTTGATTCCTTTGATTGTGCTTAGACCTTGGTTTTTAGGCACATCACCATGGGAAGCTTGCAAGGATCAAGTGAGGATAGCAAAAGAATTTATAGAGAAACACGTGTGTGTGCGAGAGAAAGGTGAGAAAAAAAGAAAAGAATGAGAGACAAACACTGGTGAGCTATGAGGGAAAACATTATGAAACATTGAGAGGAGAGAAAATTGCAAGAAAAAGTGAGGTAAAGAGTGCAATGTTAGTAAGGAAACAACTACTTGTACTTATGTACAAGGATGTTTATTTTACTAATATTGACATTAACCCTTCGATGCCTAGTATGGAATATAAAGACTTGTTCCTTAGAGAAGTACCATGGGGCCTACCTTCACTACGAGGTATCGAGCATCAAATTGATTTCTTGCCAGGTGCATCTATTCCTAACCGACCAGCTTACTAAACTAATCTTGAGGAGGCAAAGGAAATTTAGAGGCAGTTTGATGAATTGATGGAGAAAGGATTTGTAAAGGAAAGCCTTAGTCTGTGTTTAGTTCTTGTCATCTTAGTTCCTAAGAAGGATGAGACATGGCGAATGTGTGTTGACTGCCGAGCAATCAACAAGATAACAGTTAAGTATAGACATCCTATTCCTAGATTAGATGATATGCTTGATGAATTGCATGGTGCTTGTTTATTTTTTTAAATTGATTTAAAGAATGACTATTACCAAATTCGTATGAAAAAGGGGGACGAATGGAAAACGGCTTTTGAGACTAAACATGGGTTATATGAATGGATGGTAATGCCTTTTGGGTTAACAAATGCACCTAGCACTTTTATAAGGCTAATGAATTATGTTCTGCATTATTTTATTGGAAAATTTGTTGTTGTATACTTTGATGATATTCTAATTTACAGCAGGACATTAAATGATCATGTTCAGCATCTACAGTGTGTGTTTATTGTTTTGAGGGAAAATTAGTTATATGTTAATTTAAAGAAGTGCACTTTTTGTATGGAAACTGTGGTTTTTCTTGGATTTGTTGTAGGTGCAGATGGGATAGTTGTGGATGAGGAGAAGGTGAAGGCGATCCGGGAGTGGCCAACACCAAAGAATGCAAATGAGGTCAAGAGTTTCCATGGCTTAGCAAGTTTTTATAGGAGATTTGTGAGGGACTTCGGTTCCTTAGCTGCTCCTCTAAATGACCTTGTTAAGAAGAATGCCAACTTCAAGTGGATTGATGTGCATGAGCAGTCTTTTCAAACCTTAAAAGGTAAGTTAACTAACGCACCCTAATTTTGATAAAGTATTTGAGATTTAATGCGATGCTGTTGGGAAAGGTATTGATGGTGTATTGATGTAGGATTCCAAGCTAATTGCATATTTTAGTGAAAAACTCAATGGTGCTACCTTAAATTACCCAATGTATGATAAGGAGTTATATGCTTTAGTGAGGACCCTACAAACGTGGCAACACTATTTATGGCATAAGGAGTTTATCATTCATTCCGATCATGAGAGTTTAAAGTACCTAAAAACTCAGAGTAAGTTAAATAAGAGGCATGCCAAGTGGTTGGAATTTATTGAGACCTTTTCATACGTGATTAAATACAAACAAGGAAAGGAAAATATGATGGTAGATGGACTATCTCGAAGGTACTCTCTTTTGACTTCTTTACATACTAAATTACTTGGATTTGAATGTATGAAAGAATTGTATGAGAATGATGCTGATTTCGGTCAAATTTGGGCCGCTTGTTTCGAATCTGGATATGCTGACTTTTATAGGCATGAGGGGTATTTATTTAAGAAAGATAGGTTATGTGTGCCAAAAAGTTCCATACGTGAATTATAGGTGAGGGAGATACATGGTGGCGGTTTAATGGGACACTTTAGTGTTAGAAAAACTTTGGACATTTTGCATGAACATTTTTATTGGCTTAAGATGAAACATGATGTACACAATGTGTGTGATAAGTGCACTGCATGTAGAAAGGCTAAGTTTAGAGTAATTCCCCATGGGGAATACCTTCCATTGCCTATGCCTAATCAACTTTAGACTAACATCTTTATGGAATTTATATTAGGGCTACCACGATCTTAAAGTGGCAAATATAGCATATTTGTTGTTGTTGATAGGTTTACTAAGATGGCTCATTTCATTGCCTGTTCTAAAACTAATGATGCACGATATATTGCTGACTTGTTCTTTAGAGAGAATGTACGGTTGCATGGTTTGCCTAAATCCATTGTGAGTGATAGGGATGTAAAATTTTTGAGCCATTTTTGGCGTATTCTATGGAATAGGTTAGGCATTGAATTGTTATTTTCTATTGTTGCACACCCTCAAATCGATGGTCAGACTGAAGTGGTTAATAAGATTCTCAACCTTGTTGCGTGCTTGATTCATAAGAACTTGAAACAATGGGAGACATACTTGCCTCATGTAGAATTTGCATATAATAGGACGATGCATTCCACTATATCATATTCTCCATTTAAGGTTGCATATGGCTTTAATCCCTTGACCCCATTGGATATTTTGCCTTTACCTACTAATGAGTTTGTTGATCTTGATGAAAAGAAAAAGGTAGAATTTGTTAGGGAATTACATGCTCAGGTGCTAACTAACATTGAGAAGAAAAACGAGAACTATGCTCTTTAGGCTAATAACGGACGTGCTAAGACCGTGTTTCATTTAAGAGACTGGGTTTGGGTGCATTTGAGAAAGGAAAGATTTGCATAGAAACGGAAGTCTAAATTGCATTCTAGGGAGATGGACCTTTCCAAGTAGTGGAGCACATAAATGGTAACGCTTATAAGTTTAACTTGCCAAGTCACTATGGTAATGTAAGCGCAACATTTAATGTTTCTGATCTTACTCTTTATGATACAAGTGATTCAAGAACAAATCTTTTCGATGAAGGAGGGAATGATGAGGATGAACTAGCATAAAAAAGGAATGAACCAAAGTCTTAAGACCCATTACATGGTATTAGAGGCCCAATGACCCAAGCTAGAGCTAAGCGGATGAGTGAAACTTTGTAAGGACTAGTCATGGACCTATAAGAGAAGGAACCAAGTTACACTAAAGGAGAACCAACCTTTGTCAACTTGATTCACGTTTCCATAGAGGGATGTAAGGATATGGAAGTTTTAGAATAATTTATTTTGAAAAAAGGAAATTGAGTCGAAAAAGGGAGAACCACTCGGTTTTGTTAAGCTTTTTTTTTTATTTGTTTGGTTTTGTTTTTTAGTGTATTTAGTTATAAGATTTTCGGTAATTAGGAAGGAAAGCCGGTTTTGCTATGTTTGGAAACTTAGGTTATTCTTTTATCATGTGATAACTATATATCACGGTTTAGGGGGGAAAACACGACACACTTGATGATATTATTCAAATACAACTTTTCATGGAAAAGCTCTCTCTTGTTTTTTGAGAAAGAACTCCACGGTTTCATCAACGTAAACGCTTGAGAAAATCATTGATAGCTTAGGTTTCAATCAACAGGTGTGGTTGAGATCTAGTTATGAGTTACAACTTGTTCAAGAAGATTCGTGGGAATTCCAATTTCAATTTCAATTGTCGGGTTCTAGGTTTGACATACCTAAGGTTTGTGCATCATTGGATGTTACCCATTATTATTAAGAGTATGAAAATTATGAGTGTGTGCATATATACATATGTAAGTGAAAGAAATAATGTTACTATAATGGTGCAGTGGTATAAAATTTATATGATTTCATTTTCACAAGTTATGGATTCATGATATATTTTGGTTCTTTTTATGAATATTTACTATGGATCAAATTCAAAAAAGAAAATAAGTAGTGGTGATGAGATAGAATTTTAACTTAAAGCTAAAGTGTTATAATTTTCTATTATAGGAAAATATTTGTATGATTACTTGCTAGATGCGCAAATAATTTTAATATGGAAAGAAGTAAACTTCATACATATTCGTAAAAAAATTCAAAATTATAATGATCGGTTAAAATCTCACAGTATATGTGGATTTTTCTTGAAAATAATATTATTGTTTATAAAATCATCACAATTAACATTTCAATAATATATATTTATTGATTGTTATAAAGATAGTGTGAATACTATTATTTAATTATAGTTCATCCAAAAAAATATAGAAGAAAGGCTTATATTTGTGTAGTTTTTTTTTTTTTTTTGTAGAAAAAGGGGTTTAGATTTTTCAACTATACGTTTAAGAGTCTATGTTTATAAATTATATTTATTTTAGAGCTTTCGTCCATATTAGATTAGATTTGATTAATGATAGTTCAATAGAGATTCTTAAATAAGTGTATCTTATAAATATAAACTCTTAAATGGAATTTTCTATAGTCTCACTTGTGTTTTTTAGAAAACCTTTAATTGACTTTTTTTTTTTTAATACAAAAACTGCACAATCGCTGGCCGTTCTTCTCCATTTTTTTTTTTTTCATTGAAATTATGATACCGATGTACATTTGGAAATTCTATATTTGAATTTAATATTTGATTATGACGGGGAAATCTTCTTATAGCGAGGAAAGAGGGACATGATGAGGGAAAAATTTCCTCGTCTATTGCTGGAAATGTGTAAGGAGAAACGCGGTAAAAGGGCCTGAATTTATGGGGCACGTGCACCTAGGGCATTTTTCGAGTACACATTGAAGAGCTATTTTCTCTCAATAATGCAACAATTATATAGATGTTACTACGATTTGTAGACTGCTTAACTTTTTTTTTTTTTTTTTTCTTTCCATTAATTTTGACTTATTTTTATTCTTTTATTATAGGAGAGTTTGCAAGAAAAAGTGCTTTTTAGCTATTCTTCTTCACTGGTCAGAGGTTAGTTATGTTATGTTATTTATTTATTTTGATAAATAATGTGTCAATGTTAGGTGTGTTTTGAGACGTTGGATATTTTCCTGGGTAGATTCAGCCGAAGTGTGTAGACTCTGTTGTATTTTGCTTGGAAAACTTTTGTTCCAACCCAAAAAAAAAAAAAGTTTTGAAACAATCTTTATATATATTACATTTTTAGTTAGAATGTGTATGATGTTTTGCTTGTGTTGAAATAGTTTTTCTATTTTTATTTTTGGAGTGTTCTTGTTCATGAAAAAAGAAAGAAATGATGGATAGAGATAAGCACCGAGAATGATTTTTTTTCTTTCCCAGAAGATAATGAATTAAATATTAATAACTCACCTTATGTTTACTAGAACTGGGGTGAACATAGTTAAATATTTTTTTATATTATTTTTGAATTTGCAGAAAACAGGGTTTACATTTTCGAAACATTTTCTGTAGATCATTTTTGGGACTTCTCTGTTATTGGAAAAAACTAGAGATTGAATACCCCCTTTATTTTCCTAATGCAAAAAGTGAAAATGTTAGTTTCCTTTGGCTAATGATTTCAAAATCTCGTACTCTAAATGTATATTCCGAATTCTTTATACTAGTAAATAGGTTGAGCGACTTTTGGTTTCCTAATAGCTACTAACCTGCTGGACTTAATTGGAAATCATAATATATCTTCCTATATAAACTTTATAATATATATTTCATTTATTGTTCAATAGTAAAGAGAAGAGATGCACACATGTAATTGTAAAATCATCATCACATTAATTTGGAACTATTTATGTATTTTTTTTTATGGTTTTCCATAGGGAAAAGAATAAAAAAAGCTCTACTGACTTAAAAACAATTTAAGGACACTAGCATCTTAGAAGTTTACTCTTGAGCCTACCCATAGTTGCAAGAAATGCAATTTCTCAAAGATGAACTTTATTGGCTTTTAGTGCTACTCTAAAATGCAAGTTCTGTTGTTAAAGAGATATATGCCAACAACTATTGTTTGCTAAGAGAGATCATTTTGAATGTGAGAGTGAAGATAGAGAACCTCAAATACGATGCTGAAATAAAATAGGAGTAAGAGTAATAATTCAAACCATGGTGGTGAGTAAAGAAAAATAAAATAAAATAAGAAAAGAAGGGTCCAAGTATGTGTTAGCAATTGTATACGGCATTTGGAAGGAGTGGAACAACAAAATTTGAGTAGGTTTGCTTGCATGGGTGATGGGTCAACATTTCAAAATATGTGGCCTACTGAGAAAAAAAGAAGAGGAGGTCAAGTTCATGAGCATGAGATTGCTGCATTGAAACGATGAATGGATGAGCTTATGAGCTTGTTTAGACTGCCCTTTCATGCCGTTTTATCCATGGTCTGCATATCCACATCCACCTGTTGGTTTTTCCTCCGCGGGCAAGACACAGTAGCATCCTCTTTTGGAGCATATCCATACTCATGCTATCCATGGCCATGGCCAGCTTCTACAGCTTCCCCAGGTGTTCAAACCCGGTAATAGTTTCCTCCCAGTTTCCTTTCCAGGTCTCCACCTTACCCACACACACAGCTTCGCTCGGTGGTTAGTCACAACAGCAGCCGCCTCCAATTTATTATCCATGGCCTCCTATTCCACCGCCGATGGCACCCTCAAGTGGCCAGTTATCCCAGCAACAAGCACACCACGCATCTTACCTATGGGCTCCCCCTCCACCTTCTATGGCGTCTCTCGGTGCTCAACCTTCCCAATCACGGAACCAATTATCCGCCGTTTTATTACTATCCTATGTCAGTCTCGTATGGTCATACTCAGCCGTCAATTGTCACTACCAAAACTCAGAATAATAACAATCAGAGTTATAGGCCTGCTACATAATTTTTTCCTCATGTTCAGATGCTAATGTCCTCGATTCTATTTGTTTATGATTTTCATGGACATGGTTTTGTTTTTTTTCTATGTTATTCTCTACTATGATGGACTCATGGTTTATTTTTTTGCTTGTCCTTTATAATTAATATTACAAATTTGAGATGATTTTGTTTTTTTTTTTTTTTTTTTAGCATAGCGATTGTTTAATTATTTAATTATTAACAGTTCATTTATTCATTATTATAATTCATATTATAAATTTAATGGTTATTTAATTAAGTAAAAGAAACTACAACAAAATAAATTGTTGTGAAATAAAAACAGAATTCGAAAAAAAGAATAAAAAGGAATATTGTCAAGCACTTGCCATAGGATGCCGCAAAATTCATTGCATAGACATATTAGCATGCCATGTAGGATGTTGCGAAATTTGTCATATGCCACATAGGATGTGGTGATTTTCACGGCATAGTCACATGGAAAACCAATGCGGTTATTTGGCAAATTTTGTCGCATCCTACATGGCATGAGGAGAATTTCGCTGTTTATTACAAATTTTAGTAAGTCATAATTGGTAATTTTTTAAAGTGGAAAAATTTTCTATTTAAGAATTTAAGTAGAAAAATTAAAGCTTTAAGCAAAAAAAAAAAAAAAAAAATTGCTTAAAGCAATTTGTTTTTTTTTTTTAGTGGTTGCTAAACCCATTTTTGACATTATTGAATTTTCTCCTATTCTTTATTTTTTTTTTTAAGTTAGGGCTTGGGATGGCTGCCTACTACCCCAAGGGAGGTAATGGGTGGGTTGAATGACCTACTTTTGTAATTGGATAGTAACTCACTTCTATTAATTCGACCATTTTGATCACTTCTTATCTTTGAGGTGATTAGTTCTACTATTTATTATTATTATTATTATTTACATTAATTGATTTATATATTATTTATTTTAAATTATGAACTTTTCCTTTTTTAATTTTTTACAATTTTTAGATTTTTTTATTTTCTTATAATTTTATGTATTATTTTACCTTTTTTTAATTTGCAATAAAAATTGACCCAATAAGTGCCACATCAATGCTACCAATCACATAATGGTCACATTAGATCATGTTAGTGGCATTATAACTCTATTATGATAGAATTTTTAATCTAAATAATTAGCATAACTCTGATATTTTGTTTTAATCATTTAAAAGTTTGATTCTTTATTTGAATTTATTCCTATAATTTTTCTTTTTCTTTTTAAACCTATAGGTGTGACTAGCATATATTTTAGCACCAATGGTATTTGCCCGTCACTAAAGACGTGGCAAATGAATCTTATTTCTTTATTGGCAGTTCATGCTTGTTGTTAACATGTTTGTATTACATATATAATATAATCTGTTGCGTGTAGTGACAAGGAACTAGGAAGGGCAATTCTCACTAGGTCCAATACTTACACCCTTAAAGTTTTGCAAGGAGAATTGCGGTGAGCATCAACTGAACGGCCAGCTGAAGAAGGTAGTAGTGGGAAGAACAATCTGAAGAATAAATGGGTTGCGGTAAATGCCCTTTTTGGTACTTCTATATACCGATTAGAACATGTAAATGTATCAAGTATTTTTATTTTTTATGTTCTATGAAAGTTATATGAATTTTAGACACTTTCTGTATTTTTGATATGTGCGGGGGGGCTACCGTAAACCGCTCTGGCTTTGATATCAAGGGACTTTAATCTCTTGCAAGTAGAATACATACATACAAAATGCCCAAAATGTTCCACAAGCGAGTACATGAGGGAAAGAGCCGAAGTTGCAACACGAGGAAAGGAGCCGAAATTGCATCCGATATACGTGGAAATTTGACTTCTAATTTCACTTGTCCAATTATCTTTGAATAATGGTATAGGAAACTTACAAAAAGTACAGCCACGTCCTTCGTGATAGCAATTCGGCCAAAAGTATTAGCAATAAATATCATTATTGCTAGTAGCTAGTTACATTGAGACCATGCTCTCTTTCAATGCTAAAAGCGTATATGACTAAGAGACTGGAACATGAAATTCTTAATTTCAGCTAGGGAAAAGAATTGACTTCCACAAAAATGACTAAGGAAAAAGGAAAAGAAAAAAAAAAAAAGGTTATCACATGCACTATATCCAACTAGAGCTTCAACCCTTTATTTACTACTCCCGTCGGCCGCTGATTAGGGCTTCAAGGTATGAGATAAGAGAGGTAAAAAAATTATACTATTTTTTTTTATTCCTTTTCAGTTTAACATTCTCCTTAGTTGAGTTATGTAAATTTTCTAGAAATATAATACCACGTAGCTAAGAACTAAAAAAAAGAAACTATAACATATACAACTAAAAATGAAATGACATACTCGCTTAAATGAAATATTCGCACACCTAGTAATAAAAAACTAATTGTGTATAGTATGTGTCAATATCACACTTTAGGATAGTAGAAACGTGAAATTCCAAAACAAAACTAACATTCAGAAGTAATGGAGTTGGTTTCATGATGCAATCTCAAATACAAGTGAGTGAAGGTATGAAGGTACTGTATTGAGGACAAGTTCGCAACCATTCCAGTGTTGGTCCTGAGTCGTCGAATGCTCTCTGGGGAAAGAAACTAGTAGGTTCTGTGGGTTTTATATAATGTGTTTGATACGACCGAAACATGTGATTCCATTTAAGGAAAAACCATCATAGCATTTGATGATCAGGCATCGTCAAACATGCAAACTTAATCATATTTTGGGAATTGCTTCCAATTAATCATATCAGAAAAATCATTGACATGGACGTAGTCATCCGATGTTGTCAGCGAATAACGAGGACATATGTGATAGATATTGCTCACGGCATCTCCCTCTCTCTCTCTCTCTCTCTCTCTCTGTGTCAGCCCTTTTCTTCTCGTCTCTCTCTGTCTGTCTGTCACTCCCCCATTTAACCTTTTTATTTTGGTTCCAATCTGCTTGTTACTTTTGTACCGACTTTGGAAAAGTGTTACTACTTGCTACTCTCGTGCAAATTCCTCTCTGTTGAAATCTTTGTTCGCGTTCCTACAAGATTTTGTAAAATGATGGCCGCATCTGGCATCTGTTCTATCTCTCCGCTTTTTTTTTTTTTGTTCACCCCCTTCTCATGTTCTTATACTTTGATAATTGTGAGATAAGCTCGAGGACAAAGACATGATCTGAGAGCTATAAACGCACCACGCCAGTAATTTACAGATTAACATGTATGCATCAACTGGAAGTTTGGACTTTGAGGGACGATCTATCTGTCAAATATTTCCAGTCCTTAGTTTTGTCATTAATAATAATTCCTCGTTATATAGTTTTTCGGATTATTACTAAAGGAATGCAAAAACAAGAATAAAGAAGAAGAAATTGCTGGTTGCTTATCCAGATGCAACCGTTTTACTTAGTATAGTTGAGGGAATGGATTCTTGCTAAACGCACATGAGGTTTTCGGTCACATATGCTGGTGTCCTCTTCTAGCTCTATTAATTACGTTGTCGCACGAGCACCAATCGTTTATAAAGAAAGTTATCTTTTATATGTTTTGGCTTTTAGTACTTCCACGCAAAAGCTTAAAGCTTATCAATGACTTCTAATCTTTCAACAGTGACAAATAGGGCCGATAATGCAGGCCGAATGGGCCAGACCCCCGACCCGCACCGGCCCGTGGGTTATTGCGGGTTGGTCCGCAGTGGCCCGTAAGGTTGGCGGGTCAGAAAAGTTGGCCCGCCTCGCCCCGCGGGCCAATGAGGGCTGGCCCACGACGACCTGCAAAATTTTTTTGCGGCCACCACACGACCACACCACCACAAGGCCACCACCACCACCCCACTCTCCAATCCCCATTCTCCATTCACTAAGCCTCCACCACCACCGGTGTCACTCACCCACACCCCACACACCACACAGCACGGCCACACCACCACCACCCCACTCTCCAATCCCCATTCTCCATTCACCAAGCCTCCACCACCACCGGCGTCACTCACCCACACACCACACAACCACACCACTCGGCCACCACACCACACGGCCCACACACCACACCACACGGCCACACCACCACCACCCTACGCTCCAATCTCCACACCACACGAACATCACAAATTCACAATACAATAGAGGACAATAGAGAATTGTTTTACCTTAATTAACGACGTCTAACAGGCGGCCGACGGTGGTGGCGCGACGTCCAGTTGCGGAGTACAGGGGGTACACGGATGGTGGGGTGGGCTGCTGCCAGTTGCGGTGGAACTTGTACACACGGCCGTGTGAGCTGTTGCCAGCTGCGTGCGGATTGCGGACGAGGTGCACGGATGGACGACGGTGCGACTGCGAGCTGCAATTGCGACTGGCCGTGCTTGACTTCTGCGAAACACTGTGGTGCACGGACGGTGCGACTGGGCTGTGGAGTGTGGTGTGTGTGTGTTTGACTTATGCGAAGGAGAACTAGAGAAGGAAGGTGCGGTCCGGCTTAATTGCTTGAGGTTGCAGTTGCGGTCGGTGGCGTCATTTCAGTCGTCTTGTCATTTCAACACCAGTCGGTGGCGTCATTTTAGAACCGATCATTTCAGTCGGCGGCGGCGGAGTGCGGACGGTGTCGTCACTCGTCAGTCATCTTGTCATGTCCCCACGGCCACGTCGTCCTTGTCATGTCCAGGGTCGTGTCGTCCACGTCAGTGCAGGGCAGCTACTGCTAGCAGGTTGCGTTTTCCGGTGGGTTGGTCTGCCGCCTGCGGGAATTGCCCGCCTCGCCCCACGGGTCAAGCAGGCGCGGGCCAAAATGGCTTGCACCTCTGCAGATCAAATTTTTTTTGCTCGCCCCGCATATTTTTGCGGGCGAGATGGGTCAACCCACGGACCCGCCCCGCAATTACCACCCCTAGTGACAAATTCACTGCACGGTTGAGTCTCAACGTTACGAGCATTGATATCAAACGAACTTAGGAGTTATCCAAATTTACGGATTATAGATATTTCACGTGCCTTCAACAACCCCCACCCCAAATTTACTGATTTAGGCACGTTTACGAAGTTTCTGAGTGATATTATAAAGTAAACTGACTTTGATGCTCGTAACGAAATTAATTTTTTTTGAAAGACGTGAACAATCCTCTTTATATTCATGACAGGAGTACGCTGAGATTTAGAGCTAGCTATAATTCCGCAACAGTACGAAGCTGTATACTTCATTCGCACAGTTACGTCAATTGATTATTCCACAAAACGAATGGCTGAAACATTGTACATGTGATCATCATATGCTACAACAACTTATCAATTATTAATTTTAATGTGCAGCACACCCAGTTCTTTATCTTCAAATAGGTGCCTCATTACAATACAATTGTGACATCCCATGATGTGGGTAATTCATTACCCTGCAATACAAACAAATAATGTAACTATATATTTATAGTGTTAGATACTACTAAGAGTCTAAAAGTGAGTTGCATCATTCTAAAGTAAATATTGGATCAGACATTAGTTAAACTAGTCTACTATAGTTGTCAAAGGTGTCTCATAATATCAATATGACCCAATCGTAGCTTCTTACTAGCTACTAACCATTTCAACAGCAACCCCTTGTAAGTAGTGCTTAAAATTAACCAAATAATTCTTTTCAATGTGTAACTCCACTTTAGAGCATTGCTACACACTACTCAATACACTTGCACTCTCATATTCTTAGCCACAATAAGTACACTTATTCAATGTCATATATTATTAAGTTTAATGATTTTTCTAACTTAACAAGCGTAAGCAACATGCGAGGTAGTTATTTACTTAGAGTATGCTCTCCAACAAATAACATGATAAGCTTCTGTAATGCCTCGAAGCCTTAGGCCGTGCTATTACTTGCCTTGTGTCCTTATCTCACAAGAACACATTAAGGCTCTAAATCAACTTTGATACTTTTTTGACCTGTAACTCCTATATAAAAACATTCAAATACATCCTATAACTTCAAAATGAATTTCATAAATCGATATTTAACATCTAACGTAGCGGAAGTCTATAAGTTCTAAATTAACATTTTCCAAAAGATAATATCTATTACATTCACATAGCATAATTCTCCAAAATTCTAATCACCATAATAGTAATGGTAATCATCATCTTCCTCTCTCTGAGGTTGAGCCAAACGCAAGTTATCTTTTGAGTTATCATCTTCCTCAACACCTATACCTAAAAAAAAAAAATTCCCTGAAGGGTGAGCTAATGTCTAGTTTGTATAACATAAGCACACGTACATGAACAAGCATAAACAAATATCACATGCATTATGCATCACTTAAACACAAGCACCGTTTTTTATGGGAATCTACCTTGCGGTCGTAGCAGTTAGGGAACCTAATTTGGATATATGATCCAAATTATCTACATGTATTCATTTCTTTATCTAATAATGTTTGATTTACACTATAGTAGGTACAATGGTCAGTCTTTATGGGATGCCAAATAACCTACACTATTGATTAAATTGGGAACATCATTGGACTCACATCCAACGGTCCGCAACGAACTCAATTGACTTGAAGAATTGGCTCTTTGAAGACTATCTTTTGTACTTGTATTTTTATTATTGAACCGACCACTTTTTATTCATTTTTGGGACTTTTTGATTTACTTGTAATGGTGTTTAGAACCGGCTACCTAAGTGGCTTAGTTATAATTTTCATGTGATTTTACCCTAATAGGAGCAAGTATAAATACTTGCTAATTAGGTTTTGTTAGGGACTTTTAAACATTACATTTTGCTACCCATTTTCACGTGAAAGCTAGGGTTTATCTCTAATTTCACAAGATTCTTATCAACTTCTTTAAGGTTTGTGGCAAGTGGAGGCTTGAGGAATTGTGAGTAACATCAAATCCCTTAAATTGATTCCAATTTCATACTAATGTGTCATATCTAGTGCGAATTGGATTGTTCTAGTCAAGTTCTTATTTACACGCAATTTAGGGTTCTAAATCTATTCTTGGATTCACACCATTTTAGTGGTATTAGATCCTAAGTATGTTGTTTAATTGTGCTATATCCGAATTACTAGTGATTATTATTTGCATGGATATCACTTGATCTTTAGGGTTTTAGAGTGTGTTGGAGTCACGCATTTTTATGGCTTGTTGTATGATTCTTCAATTGTCATTGTTTAATTGCAATCATCAATTGAAGCTGTTGGTCCCAATTAGATTAATCAAGGGGGGGGGGGGGGGGGGGGGGGGGGGGGGGGGGGGGTGGTGAATTGATTAATTACTAAAAATTTCAATTTTTGCAAATCATCTAAAATCTCTTGACTAACAAAATGACGTCAACAACAAAAATGAAAAACAATAATATGCAATAAATAAAATGAATAGAGAAGAATAGAATGCTTAGAGATTTATAGAGGTTCCACCTCAAGCATCAGTCCTCTCTTCCAGCTTCACGCCGGGGTCCCGGCTGTCTTTACCAATTGTGTTTCACTATATAAATCAAATTGAAAGTATACAAAATAAGCCTCTTCAAGGCGAAGTCTCACTGCTGAGTCTCTCTAGCTTCTTCACTAAGCTAATCACTCAAACTACAGTGATGAGATAACTCTCTATTCCTTATACAAGAAAGGAATTACAATGACAATGAGGAATATCAAATTTTCTCTATAAATTGGATCACATGTATATGAAAAAAATTTTTGCGCCTGAAGATGTATGAGCTTTTTCTTTTCCGTGTGCTTGATTCTAAGAAGAACGTTCTCTCTGTTCTATTTTTTATTTCAACTGAACATTCCTTTTATGAAGAGAACATAACGGTTCCTTTGTTAGAGAATGTAACGTTCATGGAGTTCCACGTGACAAGCTTGAATTTATTTTTGAAATTTTGTATTTCAAAAATAAGTTGAACTTGTTGGAGAAAATTTGCATTTCGTGATATTTTTGATGAGGATAAGCTTGGATAAATCGGTTTGACCGAGATCTTCTTTGGAGATATTCCTTGGATCAAGTTTGTTGAAGCTATCCCTCACATTATGGAACCTTATCTTGATATCCCATATGTTGTGGAACCATATCTTCATGTAACAACCATATTTCTTATCCTTATCTTTGTAACTACTGGATCTCCCAAAATATAACACAAATATCTAGATTTAAATCTTGATAAAACCTGTAAATCTTATATGATCTTACTTTATCATAAAATAGAATCTTTGAATAAAATCTTGTAAAAACTTTATGTAAACTAAAAACCCCATGATATAAAATCCAACTTTAGTAAAACACATCAAGTATATTACCCAAATATACTTGACACATGGAGCTAGGCCTTGAAATTTATTAAAAACCATCGATACAAAAATTAGAACGAAATCTGGAAAAAAATTCGTGATAGGCATGGAAGGTTCTGAAAGAGCTTTTGAAGCAAACCTGTCAACTGTCCTATTGTAAAGGTTCTGAAAGTGCTTCTAAAACAAACCTGTTAACTGTTCTCCTGTTGTAAAGGTTCTGAAAGTACTTCTGAAAGGTTAGCACGAGAACTATGGATACACTACACAACTTTTGAAATACCTTCTGTTAGAAAAAAAATAGTCTGTATAACACCATTGAAGGTTCTGAACAAGCTTCTGTCTCTTTGTTCAATTTAGAAAAATTTACTTACTATCTTTTGAAACAATTTCTGACAAGCTCAACCATACGTTACACATTATTCCTCTTTTGTTAACATCAAAACTAAATTAGAGAACTTAACAGAAGCATATCATAATTTGGTATCAGAGCTTCGGTTCTTGAGAAGGGATTTATGTGATTGTGAATTCAGAAATTAGGGTTCTTATTCTTCCATTTCATATTTGTTGTTGATTGAGGAAGAATTGAAGTAGTAGTGTGTGAATTGTGCTAGGGATTGCTTCTTTGTTGTGAACTTGGAAGTAGAAATGCAGATTTGACCATTAGTGATCAATTTCTTGGCTGTAAGCTCCTTGTGTGTGTGGAAGAAGGAAAGTTGTTTGAATTTGAAATTCCATCAATTGGAATTCCATAGTTTGAATAACTTGTGGAGTGTGCCATGTGATCTTTGTGTGATTTCAGAAATTGAAGGAGTATAACCTACCATTTTCAGATTTGAACTTGTGTGGGAAAAAGGAAATCATTTGAATTCAAACACATTCCATTGACTTAAAGTAGTTGTTAAGTGGTATTGAATATATTTCATTTAATTTTGAAATTTGATTCTTATAAGTTGCATTAAGGAGTGTCATTTGAATTGTTGCCGTGTTGTATGTATGTGAGTCGCGGTGTAAGGGGAGTGTATTGAGTTATTGGAGTTGTGTTGTGTATGTTGAGTGAAGGGTAATTTGCACCGTGAAGTGTTGTGTGTGTGTAGTGGTGGTTGAAGTGGTTGCACCATGTATGTGTGTGGTGTGTGTGGCGGTGTGAATTTGTGGAGTTGTGTGGTGTAAGGTGCTGCACATTAAGACTAAAGTGTGAGTGTGAACCATGACTAAGAAAGGAAATTGAGTAGTAAAGTTTGAAATTCAAAAACAGGCATTTAAGTGTGAAAGTTATTGAGTCTCATTACTTAAAAACTTGCTTAGTTGAATTCAATATTTCAACTACTTGGAAGTATTTAAATTGTGCTTCATTTATTTTACTATACTTGAAGTGTCAAGAAGTATTTATTGTTTTGGTGACTTGTTACACCGTGGGTGTACAAGTGTATGTGTGTGTTGTTGTTTAAACATGTTATTGTGATGTGGTGTTGTGAAGGGAGTGTGATGCAAATTGTTGAGATTATACTTCAGCAAATCACATCCACAAGCATGTCGAATGACAATGTGAATGGGGGGATTGGCAATGAGGCCAATAGCCAAGTTGGTAGAGGGTAGGGTCATCATACTGCAGGCAGAAGAACTTTGGATGAACAACTTCAGAAGCTTACTACCATTGTTGCTACATTAGCAACAAAGATAGACGGGATGACAATGCCACAACCACTAGTGCCAAATCCTCAGGTACCACCAAGAGTAGCTCTACAAAACATTTAGAGAGAGGGAGCAATAGGAGGAGGAAACATGGAAAGGAGAATAGAAGGAGATCATCATCCCTATAGGGAGGAGATGGATGATAACTTTGGGATCAATCCTTACCCAAACAAAGCTTTCAAGCCACCTAGGGGCTTAGAATATGTGAAGCTATAGATGCCTTCATTTGATGGTAGGGGTTCAGCAGATGACTATTTGGACTAGGAGGATAAAGTTGAGAGCCTTTTTGAATATTATGAGATAGATGATAACACTCGAGTTTGACTTGCTGCTATTGAATTCATAGGGTATGCCACCTTGTGGCGGAAACATTGGTGATCAGCAGGCGAAGGGATGAAGAGGTTGAAATTCATACTTGGAGAGACATGAAAAGGGTTTTGAGGAAGAGGTTCATTCTTAAGCATTATAGGCAGGAACTATTTATGCGTCTTCAGACTTTGAGATAGGGAGGCAAGACAGTGGATGATTATGTGCAGGAATTTGAAACTTTGATGTTCAGATGTGGATCAGTAGAGCCTCTAAAGTAAACCCTAGCACGTTTTGTATCTGGGTTAAAATATGAGATAGCATGTATAGTTAAGCTTCAAAGATATAGTACACTTGATGAGGCTATATAGTTAGCCTTGAAAGTGGAAAGGCAGAGGCGATCAAATCCATTCTGGGTTACTAGTAGCAGGCCTAATGCTACTATTAGGCCTATGGGGGCTAATGGTCAGTCGGGTGGACTAAAGGGAGTAGGTGAACCTGTTAGGGTAGTGGATAAAGTTACCCCCAGCACAGATAGAGAGAAGATGATTTCTGGGAAGGGTAAAGAGGTAATTGGACCTGATGTTAGGCAGACTGTGGTGGGATCAACTAGTGGGAAAATGTGTCAAATTAAATGCTTTAAATGCATGAGATTTAGACATATAGCTACACAGTGTCCCAATAAGAGAGTTATGGCAGTCATGGAGGGTACTAAAGAAGAAGAAGAGGATGAAAAAGAATCTATCAAGCCTATAGACCTGTTTATAGCATTGTAGGAGTACTATGATGATCAGAACGTTGGGACACATAAGGATAAAATGGTTGGATAGTATTTACTTGTTAATGTGTTGCACAGGGTTTTGACTATATCTCCAGATTCTAGGGACAAACAAAGGGAGAACATATTCCACGCATCTTGCAAGATCTAAGGTAACCTTTGTGTATTAATCATTAATAGTGGTAGTTACATTAGTATCATATCTGCTGCATTAGTAGATAAATTACAACTAACCACTAGTCCACATCCTAGCCCTTACAACTTGCATTGGTCGGACAATCGAGTGATGTGCTCAAAACCAAGCCCAAGCACATGCAAATGAATCAAATAAACAAACCTCAACTCACAATTAAAACCAGTATAATGGAATCAAGAAATTGCATGACCCTAATGGAATTTTGATGAAAATCCGAAGGTCAAATGATGCAATTAACAATCCATATATGTAATCTTTACCAAATAACAACAATTATAAGTGAAATCCACGTGAATCAAATCAAGAGGAATAGATCAAAAACCGTGATTTTAACTTCTTCCTATAATTCCTAATTCACGTCACAAATGAAGATGATGATATCAAGTACTAAAACAATCAATCTTATAACAAGATAATTGATCACAAATGCAATAAAAAATCTGACCAAGAAAATCCAAATCAACCTAGATATGACTCACTAGTGATGAAATAGAAACACAACAAAGATGGAATTGATATTACTCACAATTATCCTTTATTGCACTCGCCACAATTTCAACTCTCGAAAATTGAAATTGATAAGAGAAATTGGATTTAGGAAACCCTAAGCCCTCTCACGAAAAGCGATGTTCAAAATCTAAAAAATTTGGCCTCCTCAAACCCTACTATAAGCAAGTATTTATACTTGCTACTCCTAAGGTTAGAAAATGATAAAAAATTACAAGTTTGCCACTTTTAAGGTGGCTGGTCCTAAATGGAAATTACAATAAAATGAAAGTGTCCCAAAAGAAAAATTCAACATAAAATAGTCTATAGAACAATTACAAAGTACAAAAATATCATAAGTCTTCATAAGCCAATGCTTCGGAATGGAAACAATCGCAGCGGGTCTTTGATTGTAAATCTGAAAATGTCCCGTGTCCATCAACTAGTATAGGATATATTGGCATCCCATGGAGAATTATTATTATACCTGTAAGATTATTTCTCAAATAGTTATTAGAATATAGGACATAAAGTAAAAATATATGCGATTTGGACCATCAGCCAAATCCAGTTCTGAAGGCATAGGTGGTGCCGGAAAATTTCTCATCATCGAGATAGTATGCATGTTACATAAAGGGCAAAGGTGCCAGTTAGTGTAGGAAAGAAATACCATGATGAGATCATTTGTGATGTGATTCCTATGTGTGCCTTTCATTTGTTGTTGGGTAGATCCTAGATGTTTGATAGAAAGGTGTTACATGACAGATTCAGAAACACTTATATGTTTCGAAAGGGAGGGTCTCAGATAGTATTGACGCCTTTGTCTCCATCAGAGGTTCACTCTTTCCAAGAACAAATTAGGACTACTTCTGTTTCTTCTAATAGTCGGGTAAACAGGTCTACAAAGGTATCAGGGTTCAGTCCAAGAAATATCCCCTAGATTTGAGAGCAAATCTTTTAGAGGCCCGAGGAGATGATGGGAATCTACCCTACGGTCATAGCAGTCGAGGAACCTAATTTAGATATATGATCCAAATTTTCCACATGTGTTCATTTCTTTATCTAATAATGTTTGGTTTGCATTATAGCAGGTACAGTGGTCAGTCTTTACAGGCTGCCAAATAACCTATACTGTTGATCAAATTGGGAACATCATCAGACTCACATCCAACGATCCGCAATGAACTTAATTGACTTGAAGAACCGACTCTTCGAAGACTATCTTTTGTACTTGTATTTTTATTATTGAATCGGTCACTTTTTATTCATTTTTGGGACTTTTTGATTTACTTGTAATGGTGTTTAGAATCGGCCACATAAGTGGCTTAGTTGTAATTTTCATGTGATTTTACCTTAATTGGAGTGAGTATAAATACTTGCTAACTAGGGTTTGTTGGGGACTTTTGAACATTACATTTTGATGCCCATTTTCATGTGAAAGCTAGGGTTTATCTCTAATTTCATATGACTCTTATAAACTTCTTCAAGGGTTGTGGCGAGTGGAGGCTTGAGGATTTGTGAGTAACATCAAGTCCCTTAAGTTGATTCCAATTTCATATTAGTGTGTCATATCTTGTATGAATTGGATTGTTTTTGTTGAGTTCTTATTTGCACACAATTTAAGGTTCTAAATCTATTCTTGGATTCATGCCATTTTAGTAGAATTAGATCCTAAGTGTGTTGTTTAATTGTGCTATATTGGAATTACTAGTGATTATTATTTGCGTGGATATCACATGATCTTTAGGGGTTTTAGAGTGTGTTGGAGTCATGCATTCTTGTGGCTTATTGTATGATTCTTCAATTGTCATTGTTTAATTGCAATCATCAATCGAAGCATATCAGTTTCACAATACAATTTAAGTTCACAAGCAACAATAGGGTACTCATGACCCTCTTATCACACTTAACACATTGGAAAATGTATTGGTGATGGGAGCTGCTACTACAGACTCTATACCCATGATCCCTTAATCCTTAAACTTGGTGATGAGAACTACCATTACGAGCCCCACACCTATGGTACACTTAATCTTGGTGATGAGAACTGCCACTACGGGCCTCACACCTATGGTACACTTAATCCTGGTGATGAGAACTACCACTATGGGCCCTTCATCCATATCTAATTAATCTTCTTAAAGCAACATTCAGCCCAGATCATTTTCAAGCATAACTCCACTAGGGATAATGTTACACAAGGATCATTAGGATACTCCCTAGGGATCTGCTACTACGGGCCCTTAGATTGAGCTAAGTATATATAACATATAACTTAAACACTAAAGCTAAATCATTCAATTTAATCAATTTCAACACATATGCTAACTTAAACAAGCACATAACAACACACAAGTTACATGTACCTTGAATCCTAGCCTTAAGAACTTCTTGTCTTGGACTTGAGCTAAACTGAAATTTGTATAACATCAACAGTTCCTTTTTAGTACTAATTTCAAGATTGATACTGTCTCTTAACTCTCTTAATCTTAATCATTTAATTTATTTAAGGTCTTACTAGCTATCTAGATTGCGTGGAAATTAGCTTAATTAGAAGTTAAATGGATATATAATTAAATTATATTTTATTTAACATGACCATGTTGGAGGCTGTGTAGCTTAATACGGGCTAGTACACAACCGTGTTAAGGGTCATGTATCTTTAGGTAAGGTTTGGCTTCAATATGATTAAAACACGGTTGTATTGGGAGGCTATGTTTCTCTCGATTCATCACGATCGAAACACGACCGTGTTGGAAGGCTGTGTATCTCTCGGCAAATTCCACGAACCCTAATTCCTTTACTCTAGATTCTCTTAAACTCGCTTCTCTTTAACCTTATACTTAATTTAATCCCTAAAACATGAATTTTTACTCAATTAACATAGGTTAAATGACTTATGATGAGGATTAGCTAGCATCTAAAAGGAAGGAACCAAAATCCTATGATCCATTACATGGTATTAAAGGCTTGATGACTCGAGCTAGAGCTAAGAGGATGAGCGAAGCTCTACAAAGATTAGTCATGGACCTACAAGCTAAGGAATCAAGTTACACTAAAGGAGAACCAACACTTATCAACTTGATTCACGTTTCCATAGAGGGATGCAATGATTTAGAGGGCTTAGAATAAATTAATTTTATTGAATTGAAAAGGGAGAAGCACATTTGGTTTTGTTATTTTTTATGTTTTTGTTTTATTTGTTTAGTTTGTAATTTATATTATTTAGTTGCCTATTTGGTTACATGAGAATAAGGAAACAAATAGATTAAGTAACTTAGTTTTTTCATATTATTATATGTACACTATATAAAGCCGTGTAAGGGGCTGGCCATGAAACATCTTATCATTGAATAGAAAACACAATTTCGTGAGATTATGAAAACCCTCTTTTTGTTCTTTTGCAAAAAAACTCTTTCATAGGAATTCTTAACAGAATTGCTTGGAATCCCTTTTGATAACTTAGGTTTTAATCAACAGGTGTGATTAGCGTCTAGTTATGCAATACTTGTTCGAGACAATCCTCGGGTAATCGAATCAAATAACATCATCAGGGTTCTAAGTTTAATATACCTAGGGTTTCATGCATCAACTTACTTCCAAATTTTGGTGAATCTACTCCTTAATCAATGGATTTGGTGCTCGTCTCATCTTGTTCATTCTCATTCAAATTCTAGATGAACAAGGCGATGTGAATAGAGAAAATCTTCAATTTAGTATTCGCATTAACCATTTCATAGTAAAATCTTACCTTGTGTGATTGGACTAAACATAAATAATTTCCTTTGAATCGTCTTAGGTTTGTTCCAAGAGAGCTTTTCCTTTTGTCTATTGTTTTTACTGTAAGGAGTGAAAAAGAAAGAAGACTAGGTCAACATAAAGTATTTATATTCTAACCATAAAAGACCCTTTTGCCCTTCAAGTTTTTATGAAATCCCAATCGTAACCTTGGTTCTATGTTATGATATAAATATATATATTAAATAATTCTTAAAAATGTATATATATTACATTCTCCCCCCCTTATAAAAACTTTCGTCCTCAAAAGTATCTGATTTTAGAAGAGTTTTGGATACTTTTCCTCATTTTTGCTTCCAGTTCCAATGTCACTTTCCTTTCTATTTGGTTAGTCCACTATACTTTAACATAAGGGATTGTTTTTCGTCTTAGTATCTGTTCCTTAGTATCTAAAATTATGATTCGCCTTTCCACAAACGTCAAGTTTGGTTACACATTCAGTGGTTCTAAAGCTGCTATCTGATCCGGGTCAAGTACATACTTCCTTAGCATGGATACACGAAATACATCATGTACTCCAGCTAAATTTGGTAGAAGAGCTAACTTGTAAGCCACTGTGCCTATTCTTTCTAAGATCTCAAATAGGCCTATGTACCTTGGGTTTAACTTTCCTCTCAACCTAAATCTAATCACTCCTTTTATTGAAGAAATCCTCAACAAGACCTTATATCTCACTTGAAATTCTAAAGGGCGTCTTCTTTTATCTACATAGCTTTTTTGTCGAGACTAGGCTGTCTGAATTCTCTACCTAATTAGTTTTACCTTGCCTACTGCTTTTTGTATTAACTCTGACCCCATCATCTGTCTTTCTCCCTCTTCATCCCAGTGTAGTGGGGATCTGCACCTTCTTCCATAAAGAGCTTTATATGGAGCCATTTGAATGGTTACCTGGTAACTGTTATTATAGGCAAACTCCACTAGAGGTATATGCTCATTCCAATTTCCTTCAAAATCTAGTGCACATGCCTTGAGCAAATCTTCCAGTATTTGTATAATCCTTTCAAACTAACCATTTATTTATGGGTAGAATGTTGTGCTGAACTGTAGTTTGGTTTCTAATGCTTTGTGTAGGCTACTCTAGAATCTGCTCATAAACCTTGTGTCTCTATTAGAAGTGATGGTCATTCTAATTTCCTCTAAAGTCTAGTGCACATGCCTTGAGCAAATCTTCTAGTATTTGTATAATCCTTTCAAACTAACCATCTATTGGGTTGAATGCCGTGCTAAACTGTAATTTGGTTTCTAATGCTTTGTGTAGGCTAATCTAGAATCTGATTATCAGAAGTGATGGTCATTGGCACTTTATGTAGTTTGACTATCTCCTGTAGGTATATTTGAGCCAGTTTCTCCAACTTGTATCTTACTCTGATAGGTATAAAATGAATAGACTTGGTAAATCGGTTCACTATAACCCAAACTGCATCTTGCTTCTCCCTAATGTTCGAGAGGGCTATAACAAAGTCCATTGTCACATGCTCCCATTTCCACTTCGATACTAGAAAGGGCTATAATTCTCTTGCTAGCTTCTAATGTTCTATTATGATATATTGGCATATGAGTCATTTGGCTACATACTTAGCTATCTCTCTATTCATATTTCTCCACCAACAACCACTCTTCAAGTCCTTATACATTTTGGTACTTTTAAGGTGTATTGTGTAAGTGGATTAATGTGCTTCTTTTAATATCTCCCTCTTCAATTTTGCATCCTTTGGGACATAGTCTTGTTTTGTATTTTAAGGTGCCCTCTGCATCCAAGTTGAATTCTAGAGCCTTACGTTATTTTGTTATACTCTAGATCTCTTGGATATCTTTATCTTCTATCTGACTAGCTTTAATTCTATCCATTATGATTGGTTGTATACTTAAGGTAGCCATATTTACTCCCACTTCTTGCATTAAAAATTTCTAGATCCAATTTGCGCATGTTTTCTAATAACTCCTTTTGTGAAGTGATGAGAGTGGCAACATTACCTAGTTTCTTTCTATTAAGGGCATCCACCACCACGTGGGCTTTTCTTGAATGGTATTGTATCTCTAGATCATAGTCTTTAATTAGCTCTAACCATCTCCCTTGTCTCATATTTAGCTTTTTCTACGTAAATATGTATTTCAAGCTTCTGTGGTGAGTGAAGATTTTGCACCTTTCTCCATACAAATATTGCCTTAATAGCTTCAAAGCTAGTACCAGAGCTGCCAACTTTAAGTAATGAGTTGGGCAGTTCTTTTCATACGACTTTAATTATTGAGATGCATAAGTTATTACTTGATTACCTTGCATCAATATACACTCCAACCTTTGAATTGAGGTATCACTATATACTATAAACTCTTCTCCACTCTTGGGTAAAGTTAAAATTGGCATTGAAATAAGTTTCTCTTAGAGCATCTGAAAACTAGCTTCACATCTATCATCCCATTCGAATTTCACATTCTTCTTTATCAATTTGGTGAGAGGAATTGCTATTTTAGAAAACCCCTCTACAAATCTCTTGTAATAGCTTGCCAAACCCAGGAAGCTTCTTGCCTTTGTAACTGTCTTCAGTCGGTGCCAATCCATAATTGCTCTCACTTTTTCTAGGTCCATAGATATCCTATCTTTATTAACCACGTGACCCAAGATGACTACTTATTCCAACTAAATTCACATTTACTAAATTTGGCATATAACTTCTCTTCTTGTAATCTACCAAATACCAGTCTCAAGTGCTCTTCATGCTCCTTAGTGGTTTTAGAGTATATCGGGATATCTTCTACAAAGAAGATTATAAATTTATCTAGAAAATCCCTAAATACTCTATTTATTAAATCTATAAATGCAGCTGGTGCATTCGTTAATCCAAAAGGCATTTTCAAAAACTCATGGTGCCAATATCTGGTCTTAAATGTTGTTTTTTAGATGTCTTCTTATTTAATTCTTAGTTAATGGTAACCTGATCTCAGGTCTACTTTAGAGAACACCTGAGCTCCTTGCAACTGGTTAAACTGGTCATCTATCTTGGGAAGAGAATATTCGTTCTTGATTGTAACCTTGTTTAACTCTCTGTAGTCTATACAAAGTCTCATGCTTCCATCATTCTTTAGGATTAGTACACCCTAAGGAGAGACACTAGGTTTTACAGGAACCCTTATCTTGTAGTTCTTGTGGCTATTTCCTTAGTTCGTCTAATTCTACTAGTGCCATCCTATTGACTGAATTTGATATGGGTATAGTGCCCTATACCAAGTCAATGTTGAATTCTATTTCCCTAGCTAAGGGTAAATTAGGAAGGTCTTCTACAAGTACATCAAGAAACTCCCTCACTATCAGTACTCCTTCCATCTTAACTTCTTCATTGGCTTCAATAGATATAGTTAATAGTACACTTTTTCCCCACATCTCATAAGTGGGCAATATAATGGGTCTCTACACTTCTAAATTATTTTCAAAATATTCATCTCCTAGTATCTTAAACTATACCACCATGTTGGAATAGTTAATAGTAGCATGATATTTTGATAGCTAGTTGATGCTTTGAATTATGTCAAACTCTATCATCTATAATATTATGAGGTCTATCGGCATTGCCTTTCCTAGTATCTCTATTTCCACTTCTCTGCATATTCTACTTATTCTTCCTCCAACTCCCAAAGAAGTACTAACTGCTAGATAGTCATTCATGTTTTCAAAATTCAAACCATAAGCGCATACAAAATTCTCAGACATACAACATATAGACAGACTAGTATCGAACAACAAATATGCATTGCGGGAGTATATTAGGAGCATACTTACAATGTTGTCGACGTTAGAAATATCTTGGGGCTACTGCTAGTGAATGGAAAACACCTTGGTAGGAACTCTTTGCTTAGGACCCCTTGCTTGTAGTCTACCTCCCTATCCTCTCACTAGAGGTCTAACTACCTCTTGAAATGGCTTATCTGATTTTTGATTTGTCCCTGAAGACAGTTGACCGCCTTGTGTCCCCTTTGGTTGCATACATGATAGAAGATTAAGGGGACTGACCTCTTAGTGCAATGCTTGCTAATGTGTCCCATCTTATCACAAGAGAAACATACCCCATCTTGCTATCTACACTCTTAACTCATGAGGTCCATATCATCTGGTACATCTAACATTCAGGCTTGCTATAAGGCGTGTCAAAGGCACTTGTTTAATTTGTAGAAGAGAGGTTGTAGCACTTCGTGTTCTACTTTGCAGCACATGATGTCTTTTATCCCTATCTTACCCCATTCTACTAGAAGCAGGTCTTTTTCCCAAAGCTATTGTTGCTCTATGGCTCCTCTGTTCTTCGATGATCATTTTGTTCCGCTCGAGATACTTAGACTTATCCACTATTTCAGCATATGTATTTAGCTAAAAGGTCCCCACTACAAGTTGGAGATAGAAGTCCAAGCCTCTTAGAAATCTCCTGGCTCAAGACACACATTTTCAGGAAGGAACTGGATAAGGCGATTTAGCTTTACCTCATATTCTTCAACTGTTCAATCCCCTTGTTCATAGTTGTAGTATTTATTCTCCATCCTATCCCTATAGCTATTGGGAAAGTATCTCTAATAAAACAACACCTTAAATATAGCTCAGTTTATGCATTCCCCTATAAGTCTGGGAACTGAGGCTTACCATTTTGCTACAGTTCCCTTTAGCATGAATGCAACATAATTTACTTTCCTATCTTCTAGTATTTAAAAGGTAACAAATGTCGTCTTAATTTCCTGTACCCAATCCTCAACCTCAATTGGGTCATCCAATTTAGGGTTAAATTCTTTAGCTACTCTAATTAACATATCAAAGCTAATGGGTTCATTGGTATTCTTGTGCTGTGGGACATTAGGGGCTTGGTGTTGTTGTATCAGAAATCCCACTTGGTGGTTCACAATATACAATAGTTAAACTATCTCTTTAGCCATTTGACCTCTTTCCCCTTATGGCTATAGGTTCTAAACTTCTTCCTCATTGGGGTTATCATGTTTAGCACCCCTTTCAACTCCTAATTCGATGATTCTTCTTGGAGGCATTCTATTTAAGAAGAGATAACTGGATCTGCTTAAGTTAATATTAGTCATGGTAGTGTCATAGTGTGTAAGTATATACACATATACCATTATACATGGGTCTAGTCATATATATAACTTAGCAGTTAGAAGAATGCAAGTAAAGTAATAATATAAGAAAACAATTAAATAATTAAGTAAATGTCCCATATTTTACCCACTCTCTTTATGTCTCACTATCTTATGGATCAAGTGCTTAGTTCCTTTAAAGACCATATCTTATACTCTATTGTTTAAAACTTGTCTCTATTGATCATCGCTTAGTTCTAAGGATCAATACCCAAGCTCATTAATATCAATGGCTAATGCTCTATAGATCAAAACTTAAATCATAAGGATCATCCACTTATTCTCTATAGATTCAAACTTAAGTCTCTAAAGATCATAAACCTAAAGCTCTAATACCACCTTAACTATAACGCCCTAAAACCTTGGGCCACGCTATTACTCGCCATGTGTCCTTACCTCACAAGAACATGTTAAGGCTCTGAATCGACTCTGATAACTTTTTGACCTGTAACTCCTATATAAAAAGATTCAATTCCTCCTATAACTTTAAAATGAATTTCATAAATCAATATCCAACATCTAACACAATGGAAGTCCATAAACTCTAAATTAATATTCTCCAAAAGATAATATCTATTATATTCAAATATCATAATTCTCCTAGCTTCTAATAATCATAATAGTAATAGTAATCATCTTCTTCCTCGCTCAGAGGTTCACTGAAATGCAAGTTATCTTTTGAGTTATCATCTCCTTCAACACTTGCACCTAAAAAAAAATATTCTGATGTGCTTAAAAGTGAATCCAAAGCACATAAACACTAATACAAATGATCAATCAATCTCAAATGCACATCTGGACTTACAATTGGCGTGATGCCTAGTAAAACATAAACCCAAATTGCGTGAATCAATTTGAAAATAACACAAAGGACTTCAATACCAATCAAATTACATATAACATGCAATTCCAATCTATTAAAATTGGAGCAATATGAACCCTAATTGGTGTGAACAACAAAAGATGGAAAAGAACCTATTATCTCTAGATATTACATACTAGTAATAAAAAGGAAGCAACTTAAAAGTTCTTGATACTACTGACGAGAAATTCTAAGCTTCACTTGTCACAATTTCCTAGAAATTGATAAGAGTGTGTATTAGCAAGAGGACTGACTCTCTCTCATGGCAACAAGATGTTTTTGTTTAAAATGTCAAAAGCTCCATACAAACCCTAGTTAGCAAGTATTTATACTTGCTCCAATTAGGGTAAAATGTTCAAAAAATTACACATATGCCACTAAGTGGCTGGTTCTACAACAAATTATAAGTCCAAAAAATGAACAAAAATGATCGGTTCAATAATGACAAATACAAGTGCAAAAGATGGTCTTTAAATGGCTGGTTCTTTAAGTCAATTGACCAATTTGTGGGCCATTAGATGTGACTTTAAAAATGTCTTGCAAGTTGATCATTAGTGCATGTTATTTGGCCATCCAGTAAAACTGATCAATGTACCTGCTATAGTGTAAAACCAAACATTATTACATAAAAAGTGAACATATGTAGATGTCTTGGATCATACATCTAAATCAGGTTCACTCATTGCTGGAACCATAGGGTAGATTCCCATCATCGCCTCGAGCCTCTAAAAGATTTGCCCTCAAATTTAAGGGGTCATCTTTTAGACTGAAACCCGATGTCTTTATTTGCCTGTTTGCTTGACTTTTAGAAGAACCAGAGGTATTTCTAATTTGTTTTTAGAAAGAGTGTACCTCAGATGGAGACATAGGCATAAAGACTATTCGTGTACCATCCTTTCGAAACATTCAAGTGTTTTTGAACCCGTCATGTAACACCTTTCTATCAAACATCTAGGATTTACTCAACAATAAATGAAAGGCATACATAGGAAGCACATCATAGATAATCTCATCATGGTATTTCTTTCTTACACTGACTGGCACCTTTGCCCTTTGTGTAACATGTAGACTACGATGGTCATCCAACCAATGCAATTTGTAAGGGCTAGGATATGGGCTAGTGGCTAGTTATAATTTATCTACTAATATAGTAGATATGGCATTAGTGCAACTACCACTATCAATGAATAACACACAAAGGTTACCTCGAATTCGGCAAGGTGCGTGGAATAGGTTCTCCCTCTATTTGTCTTTAGCATCCGGAGATAAAGTCAAAACCCTGTGCAACACATTAATAGGTAAAAAATATTCACCCTTTTTATCCTCATGCGTCTTAGCATTTTGATCATCATAGTATTCCTGCAAAGCCATAGACAGATCTGTAGGCTCGACAACTTCTTCATTTTCTTCTTCTATGCCCTCCATAGCTGTCATTACTCTTTTATTGGGACATTATGTAGCCATATGTGCAAATCCCATGCATTTGAAGCATTTAATCTGGCGCATCTTCCCACTAGTTGACCCCGGTACTATCTACCTAACATCAAGTCTAACTACCTCTTTGCCCTTCCCAGAAATCATTTTCTCTTTGTCTATGCTAGGGGTAACTCTGTCTAATACCTTGACATGCTCACTTGCTCCCTTTGGTCCTAGTGATAGGTCTTGTAGGATTTTGGTTTCTATCATCTCCTCGGGTCTCAAGAAGATTTGTCCTCAAATCTGATAGGTCAAATGCAGTAGAGACTTTATTTCCTCCTAACAAATTATCTGAAGAATTATTACTGCAATATCTCGGTATCTAAAATACCATAGGGGGTGATTGCTTTCTCTCTTCCATCTCTAGGATATATCTCATCTGCAACATATATAAAGGTCCATCATCCACTAAGACCTCCCCTATCTCAGACTGTCCCACCAATAATGTCTTTTTTTTCCCTTGTATCACCTATATGTCTTTGACCCTCTTGACCCTCTGATGGTTTATTCAAATGATTATATGCCTCAAGAACCTCTAATTGATGTGCTCAAAACCAAGTCCAAGCACAATCAAATGAATCAAAGAAAACAATCCTCAATTCACATACAAACCAGTCCAATACTATACGTTTACCATCTTATTGGAACATATAAGTATTTCTATACCCATCATGTAATACCATCCTGTCATAAAACCATAGCCTGCCAAGCAATATATGGATGCACACATAGGTCGAATATCACATTCAATCCCATCATAGTATTTATCCCCTATACTGAAAAGTACCCTAGCTCTTTGGGTCACATGTAAACTTCCCTAATCACTTAACCAATGTAATTTATAGGGCTTAGGATGTGGGGTAGTGACAAGTTTCAATTTTGCTACTAATGATGCTACCACAACATTTGTACAACTATCACCATCAACAATAATGACACACAGGTTACCTTGTACCTTACAAGAAGTATGGAACGAAATTTCCCTTTGCTCATCACCCTTAGTTGTAAAAGAAGTCAAAGCCCGGCGCAATACATTAGTTGACAAAAACATTTCACTTGACATGATTGTTCACTACTTTTCAATCTAATACAACCCTATACTCTACGATTCAATCAAGCAACCAATACAACAAATACTTTTTGTCACTTCAAGTATAGTAAAATAAATGGAGCACAAATAATCACTTCCAAGTAGTTAAGATATTAAGTTTAACTAGCAAGTGTTTAAGTAATGAGTCTCATTAACCTTCACACTTAAATGCTTGTTTTTGAATTCAAATTTCATTACTCACTTCCCTATCTTGGTCACGGTTTCACACTCACACTTAGTGCTAATGTGCAGCACCTTACACCACACATAATCCTTCACTTCCACACTGCCACTTACACTACATACACATGCGGTGACACCTTTCAATCAACAACATAACGCTTTAAAATATACACTTCCTTGCTACAAGACAACTCCAATTCGCTACTCACACAACATAATTTACACCGCAATCTATAAACAAAGGCAACAACAAAATTCAAATTCAAATTACTCCATGAATGGTAAAAAATAATTCAAATTCAAATAACACTTATTAAATGCTACTCAATGAATTGCTTCAAACTTAAAGGAGGTGTTTGAATTTCAAATATCTTCCTATTCTTCACACGCAATTTCAAACCTAGAATTTTACAATATCAATGCTCAATTTCCAAAATCACCAACATTCCATTCACTCTTCTTTGTTTCAAATGATCACTTCCCTCAAATGATCCAATGATCACTTCCCCTAAATCAATCATTGCCAACTCAAGAAAACAAGGAAATTACAAATGCTCTACGTCTACAACAATAAGCAGAAATTACAACTCAACAACAAAATCAAACAACTCAATCTCCACTTCACAATTTTGGATCAAGATGTTAAACTCAAGAACCCTAAAATTTTGAAATCACAATTGCATAAAATCCCTTTTCATAACCTAAGTTCTAATACCAAAAGATGACATGCTTCAAATGGTTCAAGCACATAACATACTCCAATAAGCGTGAATAACAATAACAACCAACAACAATTAGCTTGATCAACTACTTCACAAATTCACCTTAATTCATGAAAAATGGAAGCTAAATGGATATATGGAACAATCAATTGCAAGAATATAAATGGTTAATAAAGGAAATGAACTAAGATTCCAATTCCAATTCAAATGTTTCAATCTGAAAATAGAACCCTAAATTCACATGAACAAAATAAGGAACCAACAAATAGCACCTAGATATGACTCACTAAGTACAATTTGTAAAACAACAAGAAATGATTGATATTACTCACAATCACTCAAGTTGGTTCTCGCCACAATTTCAATGATGAAATTGATAAGAGATCAATTGTAATGCAAGGGGACTCCTCACAACAACAAGGGTGTGTTTTTTCAATTATCAAAAGTCTTCCTAAAAACCTTAGTTAGCAAATATTTATACTTACTCCAATTAGGGTTGAAATGTCTAAAAAATTACATCTATGCCACTAATGTGGCCGGTCCTAATTCAACAAATACAACCAAATAAAAATGTCCCAAAATGATTACAAAGTAACCAGTTCAAAGATAAAATAACAAATACAAAGATGGTCTTCAAAGAGCCGGTTCTTTAAGTCAAGCGAGTAATTTGTTGGTTTAGTTCATCTTTGGTTTACGTTGGTCCATAAATAACCCACAAGCTGAGTTTTAGTGAGTTTGTCCATCGCCCTATAAAACTTGACAAGTATGCTTGTTGGAATGCACAACAAATAAGTAATAGAAAAGAAGTTAGTATATAAAGATTTCCGAGGTCGATTTGTTCAAAGAGGACCCTCGTTGCCAAATTTTGTAATCCTTTAGCTCTTGCCCTAGTGATAGGTCTTGTAGGATTTTGATTCCTATCACAAGGCTTACCTAGTAATATATGTGATGCGCACATAGGGAGAACATCGCAATCGACTGCATCCTGGTACTTTTTCCTTATGGTGATTAGAACCTTAGTCCTCTGAGTGACATGTAGATTGTCTCGTTCATTTAATCGATGTAATTCATAGGGCCTATGATGAGCTATAGTGACTAGTTGCAATTTGTTCACTAATGCAATAGCTATAACATTGGTGCAATTACCACCATCAATAAGAAGAGTATAAAGATTACCTTGGACTTTATAGGGAATATGGAATAGGTTTTCCCTCTATGCATCCTCAATATCTGGAGATGTAATCATTACCCTACGCAGCACATTAATAGCCAGATATTGATCATTACCCTTGTCCTCATGTACCTTAGCATTTGGATCCTCATAATATTCCTTTAGCACTACTGATAAATCTATAGGCTCAAGTACCTCTTCCTTGCCATCCTTGCTTTCTACCTCTATAGCAGTCATCACCCTTTTGTTAGGACATTGAACAGCCATGTGTCTAAAGTCCATGCATTTGAAGCATTGGATTTGATGAATCTTCCCACTTGATGACCTTGGTACTATTTGTCTTATATTCACCCTAGCAACTACTTTACCCTTTCTAGAAATTTCCTTCTCCCATCCAATATTAGTAACAACTGCATTCGCTTCCATAGTCTTATCAATTCTTTCTTCCTCAACCTGTCGACTATCTGACCTATATGGCTAAGTAGTGGATCCATACCTGTTACTTGATGCTCTATATGAATTAGAGCACCCCTATCTCTCAACTTTTAAAGCTAATTGAATGGCCTCATCAAGTGTGTCATACCACTGCAGTTCAACTACAGGCAATCTCATATTTTAACCTTGATACAAATCGTGCCATAGTTTACTTAGGATGTTCAATGGTTGCACAACAAATCATGAGCACCTCAAATTCTTAGATATAATTGTCTATAGTTTTACATCCCTATCTCAAGGTTTAGAGACGAATAGTTCATGCTTATAATGCTTTGGAACAAATCTCTTTCTTAGAACCCTTTTCATCTTCTACTAAGTACAAATCTTAACATCACCATCTCTCCTCCGATTGGCTACAAGAATCTTCCACTACAAGGCAGCATAACCTGTAAACTTGACTGCTGCTAGACGGACTTGAGTATGGTCACTAATCTCATAGCACTAGAAGAGTCCTTCCACTTTATCCTCCCAGTCAAGTTAATCCTTTGCAGACCCCCTTCCAGTAAATGAAGGCATTTGTAATTGTACATGTTCTAAACCCCTAGGCAGCCTAAACTCATAGTTAGGATAAACTTTATCTTCAAAGTTGTCATCCCTCTCCTTTCTATAAGCTTGATACTCACTTCTAACTTGTCTGCCCCTGTTTTCTCCTAAAACTCCTTCTCTACCTATAGCATTAAAGACTACTTTAGGTAGGGGTGCCTATGGAATTACCACTAGTTGTTAGGGTAAGGTCATCTAATTGATCCTAGTGGCTATGTTAGCAACCATAGTGGTTAGATCCTACAATTGTTCTTCTAAAGTTCTCCCACCACCTACAACACGACGACCCTATACTCCTCCACCAACTTGATTATTGGCCTCATTCTCGATTCTCCTATTAACACTGTTATTCGACATGCTTCACAGAAATTGTAATCTCAGCACAGAATTCACAAGTCACAATCATACACTGCAATAATCCCCAGTTGACATAATCCCATTTATAACCTCTGTTTGACTCTCAGCTCAAAAACCGAGCACAACAACAATGTAACCAGGATACACAAACAACAACAATAGCAACCAGCTCTGATTCTATTAATCAATCCAATAATATAATTTATAATTTGCGACAATAAAATTACACAACCCACAAAAACAAGCACGAAATAAAACCCTAATTTTCAATCAGATAGGGATTCCAAGAACAAGCCCAAATTGAATCACACAGCAATAAGACAACCCAATTTGACAATCTATGTACAACCTCAATTTGATAACAATTTTACCATAGTACAATTTCACAATCTCAAGAACCTTAATTTGTCAAAGGAATTCCAATAGTCACAATCCCTAATCTTAATCTAAGCTCTACTACCAAAAAAATGATGCGACATAAACGATTCTATAATCAAATGATTTCAATTCCTAGGTGATAAACAACGATAATTGAATCCAACAATTGAATTAATGAACAAGAACACAAAATGAACCCTAAACCCTTACCAAATATGACGCACCAGCAAAAGAGTAATCCTAGTATGGATGTGTTGATATAACGCATAACAATCCAATACCGTCACTCTCCACAATCCAACGAATTGATAAGAGTAAAATGAAGATTAACTTCAATATGTAATTTCTCAAATGTTCAAAAGCCCCTAAATCCTTACATTACAACCTATATATAATAAAAGGAAACAAAATGCGAAAAGCCACAAAAATCAACCGATTCGCTTACATAAGCCATTGGCTTTGGAATCATGAAGGCTGCTCACTTAGGAGACAAGGCCATTGGCCTTAGAAGTTTACATCGCTAGCTTAAATGGCTAGATTAGAGGGCAAAGCCATTAGCCTTTATGGCCAGCCTATCTCCATGTCATCGGCTTTGAATGGCTGGTTGAAGGGTAAGCCACCAGCCTTTATGGTCAACCTAAAGGTGTCCACCTCCGACTCTTGTGATTTGATTCCTACATTGAACAATGTTATAATGTTCGTGATTTGATTCCTATCAAATTTAGCCTTCTTTTTTTCCCCAAACACATTTACATTGAAGAAGTAGAGGAAGAGGGTTTCGCTAGATCTATTGTGGAGATCTGTCGCTGGTTACCGTTAATCGTAGGTTATTATCTAGTGTTGAAGGTTCCGTTGATCAGCTATTGCTAGTGGAAATGTCGCCAATTGCCTTCATTGATCTATAGGAAGGAGGCATTTGTCGCTAGTATTCATTGTAGTTACTTTTGTCGATCACTACCGTCGTCGCTAATCTCAATCGTCGCTTGCCCCCGTTATCGTTGATCTCGGTCATCACTAGTCTCTGTTATCACTACTGCTCGTTGAGTGGCATCAAATCTGTTCGTCAATTCGTTGGTGGCTATTGGTGGTGGATCTACAGGAAGGAGTCAAAGTCGCTAGCCATCGTAAGGTACCTGTGGACATCACATCGCTAAAATTCAATAGTAGCGTCTCCTTTATAGTTGATGTCCATTGAGGTATGCTATGGAAATATTAATGTCATGGGTTTTTTTTTTTTTCATCGTTGTTGCTGTGATGGCTGCTGGTTTTTTATGCTAATTTGAACGAGATGCTGATTATCTATGACATACTTCGTACGCTATTGTACTTATCAATGCTTTGCATGACCAACTGGTATTTTGTATTCTTGAAATTTTTTGACTTGGATAGGTTTATTCTAATGTCACTTCCAATAGTAGAAAATTATAGTAACACAGATCTTAAAGATATCCATGTAGTTCCTCACCGTGGTTAATTGAGGATTACAAATTTTCAGAGACGTAATCCAATTTTTGGCTTTAATACTATGTATCGGCATTTAAGGATTTTTTGTTAAACCATTTATTATTCCACCCTTATTCCTTCATTTATTCCCTCAAGTAAATAATGTAGTCGCAATCCATTACATCTAAGTAAATATCATCATGCCAATTTATTGTAATAGTTATTCCATTACAATTCAACTCCATTCAGTGAAGTAAACGGGTAGTTAATATTACTAATAATTTTACTTGTGTACACATATTTTATGAATTATAAGAATTTTATTAATTGTGGCATCATATAAAAAAGTTGCAAAAAAGAAAATGTATTTGTGAAAATATACACATTTAGAACAATTTTACCTAAAAAATGTTTTATGAACATAAGAATATAACTAATTTGAGTGAAATTACCAACATTAATTGCAAACCATAATGAAATTTTATGAACTTGTAGTGTTATTATGAATTGACTATTATAATTGTTTAAGTTCTTAGATGATCTATAAAAGTGAAATTATGATTTTTTTTTTCTCTACTATTTCCAGGTTTCGAACTTTTATGAAAATTTGATTAACAAAACATATATAGAATTTCAATTTTTATAATTTTCTTTCTTTAATATTTTATCTTTTCTTCCTCACTTTTGTTTCTAGTATATTAATTAAATATAGTATATAATCATAAAAAAATTGGCTGGTCAATGGTTCGTCTAGCAAAATATTGAACAGGTGCAGCTTACAAATTCAAGCAATGAATTTCGATAAGCTGTAAGAACCATAAGCATATCATAATTATTATTCTTAGTTCTTTTGCAAACAATTTAGATGGAGGATGCTGGGCTTAATTTTGTTTATAGTTAAAAAGATCTAAATGAAATTGGAGGACATAAAATTTTTCATTGGAGTAAGGAAATATGTACAAATTCTATTAAGAGATTAGGGTTACATACTTAAATATTGTTATTTTTTTTTAAACTACGTAAATATTGTACTTGTAAAAATTATTACTAAAATAGGTTACGAAATCGTAGTTACGTATGCGACTTTAGGGATACTGGTCAGCGCCTTTAGTACAAAATAATTATTATTTTTTGCCTCTAACTTTATGGAATCTTATCTTGCAAACTTATAAAGCATACAACACTACAAACTTATAAAGAAACTGCAAACCTATAAAATTATTACAAAAGTATGTATGCAAACCTATAAAAGTGATATAGTAAATTTACACAGTAATACATAGGAAAAAATTTGCATTGACAATTTCTAATATAAATATGAATCCTCAATTCATATGTTCACATTTCCATTTTTCAATTTCCTTTGTAAATCTCATTCTCTATCATTATTTGCAAATTTTTGTTTTCATAATTTGTGCTTTATGCAGGTTTTACTCTATTAAAATATGTGTGTGGAAATATCTTTATTAAGATCTTGGTATGTTTTCTTAAGAAAAAAATTATTATTTTTGCTATTATAATATGGATAAATGTAAAAAAAAAAGAAAAAACATGTAAATATATATACTGCATAAATTTTGTTGAAATAGTAGTTATTGTTAATTAACAATTAATTAGAAATTAATTAGTTGTTAATATATGATTAATTAACATTAGTAAATAAATTATGTATATATGTTATTATAATATATTTTTGCAAAACGTAATCATTTAAATAAGTTATTGTTAATTAATTGTTAATTAGTAGTGATTAGTCATTAATATGTCGTTAATAATTAGTAAAAAATTAATTAGCAAAATATTTCAAATTCATTGAAAATGAAAAATATTTGTATGATTCTGTAGAATTAGTCTTAAAAGTAAAAAATTGTTAATTATTCGTTAATTAAATGTGATTAGTCATTAATATGTCGTTAATTAATTATTATAAAATTAATTAGTAAAAAATTTTGTATTTGTTGCAAATAAAAAATATTCGTATGGTTTTGTAGATGATGTGCTCAAAACCAAGGTCTAAGCACAATCAAATGAATCAAATAAACAAACCTCAACTCACATACAAAACTGGTCTAATGGAATCAATAAATTGCGTGACCCTAGTGGAATTTCGGTGAAAAATTTGAAGGTCAAATGATGCAATTACAATCCATATATGTAATCCTCACCATATAACATCAATTATAAATAAAGTCCATAAGAATCAAATCAAGAGGAATTGATCAAAACCTTGACTCTAACTTCTTACTACAATTCCCAATTTACATCACATAAGAAGATGATGATATCAAGTACTAAAATCAATCAATCTTTAACAAAATAATTGATCACAAATGCAATAAAAAATATAACCAAGAAAAATCCAAATCAACCTTAGATATGACTCATTAGAGATGAAATGGAAACACAACAAAGAAGGAATTGATACTACTCACAATTACCCTTTATTGTACTCGCCACAATTTCAATTCTTGAAAATTGAAATTGATAAGAGAAATTGGATTTAGGAAACCCTAAGCCCTCTCATGAAAAGTGATGTTCAAATCTGAAAATTTTGGCCTCCTCAAACCCTACTATAAGCAAGTATTTATACTTGCTACTCCTAGGGTTAGAAAATGGACAAAAATTACAAGTTTGCCACTTTTAAGGTGGCCGGTCCTAAATGGAAATTACAATAAAAATGAAAGTGTCCTCAACGAAAATACAACATAAAATTGTCCATACAAATGATGGGAAAATTTCTGGCACCATCGACACTTTCAAAACTCGATTTGGATGATGATCCAAATCACTCATATTTTATGTCATTTCTTTTCATCTAATAAGTATTTGAGAAATAATCTTATAGGTACAACAATAATTCTCCATAGGATGCCAATGTGTCCTACACTAGTTGATGGACACAGGACATCTTCAGATTTACAATCAAAGATCCGCTGCGATTGTTTCCATTCTGAAGCATTGGCTCATGAAGACTTATGATATTTTTGTACTTTGTAATTATTTTATGAAGTATTTTATGTTGTATTTTCTTTTGGGACACTTTCATTTTATTGTAATTTCCATTTAGGACCGGCCACCTTAAAAGTGGCAAACTTGTAATTTTTTACCATTTTCTAACCCTAGGAGTAGCAAGTATAAATACTTGCTTATAGTAGGGTTTGAGAAGGCCATTTTTCATATTTGAAACATACACTTTACATGTGGGAATTAGGGTTCTTCCTAGTTCAATTTCTCTTATCAATTTCAATCCCAAGAATTGGAATTGTGGCGAGTGCAACAAGGGGAAATTGTGAGTCATATCAATTTCTTATTATTGTGTTTTCATTTCATCACTAGTGAGTCATATCCAGGGTTGATTTGGAAGTTCTTGGTCAGATTTTTTATTGCATTTGTGATCAATTATCTTGTTATAGGATTGATTGCTTTAGTAATTGATCTTATCATCTCATTGGTGGCGTGAATTTGTGCTTGTTGGAAGAGGATATATCACAATTTTGGTTCTTTTCTTCCTCATATAGTTGACGTGGAATTCACTTGATTTTATTGTTATTTAGTGAAGTTGATCATTATTGGATGATGATTGCATCTTTGAACCTTTGGATTTCATCAAATTTCCATTAGGGTTCACGTAAATTCCATTTCAATTGGACCGGTTTGTATGTGAGTTGAGGTTTATTTTCTTCGATTCATTTGATTGTGCTTGGACTTGGTTTTAAGCACATCATCTTTTGGTATCAGAGCATCATCATATTGGATCTAAGATTGATTACATTCTAATTGAAGAATTGGTTACATTTATTGGAAATTGACGCCATTGTTCATGAGATTAAGACTAGTTTGATTGTCTTTCAAATTGGTTTTGTATGTGCTTAATCTTGGTTTAGGCACATCATCTTTTGGTATCAAAGCAGAAGTTAAGAGAAGGGATTAAGTGTTGGTTGAATTCTTGATCATCACGCTCAATTAGGGTTCTTTATATTATGAATCGAAATTGTGTATTGTGAATTGAGTTGCGAAATTGTCTTGATTGAGAATTGAATTTGCTGCTTGTTGAAGTTGAATTGAAGGGCGTGTTGTAGATTCTTGTGGTTGATCATTCTCGTGGAAGGGAAGAAGAGTAGAAGTGTGTTATTGATTCAAATTTTCGAATTTGAAATTTACCCCATCCATACCGTGATTGATTTGTTGTTTGAAGAAGCTTGTGGAGTGTGTTGTGTGAATCCTTGTGCAATTCGGAATTGGAGGAGTGTAATTTTCCAGATTTGCATTGTGTGGATAGTAGGGAATCTATTTGAATTCAAACACATCTATTAAGTTGAGGAGTTAACGAGTGTTTGTTTGAATTTGAAAATCATTTCTTACCAATTGTGGAAGGGTTGCAATTAGTGAAGTGGTTTGAATTTTAAATTTGAATTACTGCATATTTGTGTAAAGTTGCGGTTAGAATTTGTGTTGGAAGTGGAGTACATTTTGTTATTATTGCCGTGGAAGTGGAGTGCATTTTGTTGTTGTTGTTGCCGTGGGAGTGGATTCTTATAACGTGAGTGTGTCAATATTGTTTGAAATAAAGTGTGGTGTGTGTATTGTGTAAGTGGCGGTGTAAGTCAAATTGGAGTGGAGTTGTTTGTGTCGTGGGTGTCTTGTGGAAATTGGAAAAAAAAAAGTGTTGCACCGTGATGTGTTAATGTGTTGTGGAGAAGAGTGCTATACGTGGATTGTAATAGCATACTTGTGTTTTGAGTGAAGTTAAGTGGAGTTGTTTGTTTTCCTTTTGTAGTGGCTATTGTGTGGCATTAAAGGAAGTGTGGCTGTGAGGTGTGCTTCTTTACTTCAAATTGTCTTTGAGGTTCAATATACCGAGTCTACAACTATGTCGAATGATAGCGTGAATGGGGGAATTGGCGATGAAGCCAATAGTTAGGTTGGTGGAGGTCAGGGTCATAATGTTGCAGGTAGGAGGACTTTGGACGAATAGCTCTAGGATCTTACTACCATAGTTGCTACTCTGGCAACTAGGATTGGCAGAATGACATTACCACAACCACCAGTGGTAAACCATCATGCACTACCTCGGGTAGCTCCATAGAATCCTCATCGAGATAGAGTAATGGGAGATGGAAATCTAAATAAAAGGATGGGTGAGTAGCATCTTCCATACAGGGAAGAAAGGGACGACAATTTTGGGGCTAATCATATCAAAATAGGGATTTCAAGCCACCTCGAGGCTTGGAGTATGCGAAACTACAGATGCCTTCTTATGATAGCAAGAGATCAATTGATGATTATTTAGATTGGGAGGACAAGGTTGAGGGTCTCTTTGAATGTTATGAGATTGATGATAATACTAGGGTCCGATTGGCTGCTTTCGAGTTTATAGGGTACGCTGCATTATGGTGGAAGAATCTGATTATCAGCAGGCGTAGGGATGGAGAGGCTGAGATTCAGACATAGAGGGACATGGAAAGGGTATTGAGAAAAAGGTTCATTCCTGAGAACTACAAATAGGAACTGCTTATGCGACTATAGACCTTGAGGTAGGGAGGTAAGATAGTAGATGATTATGTGTAGGAATTTGAAACCCTCATGATTAGGTGTGGGTCCGTTGAACCTCCAGAATAAACCGTAACATGCTTCGTCTTAGGCATGAAATATGAAATAGCGTGTGTTGTTGAGTTGCAGCGCTATAGTACACTTGATGAGTGTTGATGACCATAATCACACAAATTTAAAAATCCCTTTTCTATGACTCTCTGTTACGATCAAATAGGCAAGTGCACCTATCGATTGTAATAGTATAGAATAGTGTTCGGGTATCGTATCCTCAGGGATTAGCAAGTACCAAAAATAACTCTAAACCGACTATCTAACCGCACAAATTTAAGAGGTTCAGTTTAAATTAAAAACATGTAACAAAACCTATAGCAATTAAAAATAACACAATAACTTGATTACTAAATCCGATAATTAAGAACATACCCTACCCTTACTACTCCTTTAATTATCATGTAACTTTACCCTTTTCATAAATCAGATAACAAGCAATGGTTAACTCTAAACCGCGGAGTATCTAACACTAAGCCAATGTTCTTCCCAAATTCATTAGCTCCTAATGCTAATCGCATTGATAAAGATTCCTCTTTTATCAAAATCAATTAGAATCGCATTAACACTCTTGAACCCTCAATTAGGTCGAATTATCTAATTCAATCTAATACGGAAAATTTATGTTCTCTATCCCTAGATTACATACAAATTCCTTTATTCATGCATGATCTATTCAAACAAGAGATTTTCCAATCAACTTCTAAGAAATCAATGCAAACTCAATGCTGACCATACATCAAATTAGCAACACTACATGAACAACATGAATAAATTCAGAGAATTCCACTATTCATTAACTATGCAATCAATCCCATATTACATGACAATTAGAATTTGTAAGGTTCGGGTATGAAATAAATTAGCCACTCATGATTTTCAAGATACAACTCAATGAAGATGAAAAACCCGTGTGCATAAACACTTTAGAAGATAAGGATTAATCCATTGATGTTACTTTTCCCTTAGGTAAGCTTTCCCTGTCTCCTCCTCTTCTTTCTTGTCTCGTTTTTCTATCTGCTTCAGGTGTCTTTTTCACTTCCTTTTCGGTTTTTTTTTTTGAACCCCCTCCTTCTGGAAAACGAAGAGATATATATATGGAAATAGAAAAATCTCCTGAAACGGCCAAACTTTTCCATATACACGGTCTCAACCCATGGTTATACACGGCCGTGCCTTGCAATAGTGTCTGAAATAATAAAGAACCTACGGCTAATAACACACGATCGTGTACTTAAATCGCTTAAGCTTCTGTTGGTTTTTCAAGCCAAACACACGGCCGTGCTTTGGAAATACACACCCGTGTACTTCCCTTGTTTCTTCCAAAAAGCAATTTTCTTCATGTATTCTTCTCCGATTTCAATCCAAGTCGATATCTCCTCTCAGAATAGTGGTCCTCATCATTGAAACTGAAATATTTCTCTTTTAAGTATCAAAATTCTTCAAGATAACATCAACTTATTACATAAACAAGTAGAATTCATCTAAAATACAAGTGTTAATTTATACTTATCAAACTCCCCCACACTTAAACGTTTGCATGTCCTCAAGTAGACAAAAAAATAAAAAAAATAAAGCTAAAGAAAAACCAAGGACAAGATTTTCATTAACTCAGCAATCAAGAATTTCTTTTTGCATCATTGATTCTCATAGTTTACCCCCCCATAATATGCAATCTCTACTCAATCCCACCATTAGTTGTTTACAGGATGCAAATACCGGAATTCTTAAGGCTAATCCAAGTGACTTAAACTAGTACTCTCATCATTTAAACACAAATTCCCAAAAGTGAAATCGAACATAGATCAGTGCCAGTAGTGTAAAGTATACTTCCCTCTTAACTACTCCTATAAGCAATGCAATGAGGAGTAAAGAAATGTTGTATCCACTTATCTCCTGGATTTTTCTTTTCTTTAGTCCTTTTAAATAAAATTAGGAGATTTTCCATTAAGTACTTAACTTAGTTAACCGACTCATGTAACAAATTTTCAATCGATAATCTCGAGCTCATCACTCAAGTTAACAGACGTTATCCCCTCAGCGTAGAAGGCGTCCCTCGGATTTACTTGTTCGAGTCAAGTCAACTATCTATTTTCTTAAACCTTTCAACTAAAATGGTTTCTTTGGTCAGTAAGTCCCAAACCAGATGATCTTAGGCTACTAGGTTTTAAGATACCCCTTCGAACCTCTACCATCTTAATTAATTAATTTCAATTACAGCTTAATTAAGTTCATTTTTCTCAGACTTTTCTCATGACCCTTGTAGCGAGCTTTCAGCCATTGATCTCGAGTTCATTACCCAAGTCAATAGATGTTATTCCCTCAAGAGGGCACCCCTCAGGCTTAATTACTCGAGTCAATGAAGCCCACTTCTGAACTTTTTTTTTTTTCAAAGATAATTACTCCCAAAGTTCTCAGTTCCAATAATTGCGAAAAAGAATCATCAAGTTACAAGTATCCTCTACTCCTTTACTTAGAATTGCATAACTCACATTAATGGCAAAAGAAAGAGCATACTAAACCTACTAGAGATCTTAATTCACTCTCAATTCTCGAAATAACTGCTTAAACAGCAAGTAATTCTCTTCACTTGGATTTCAACTTGTAATTCTAGCAGAGTATTTATAAAACAAGATAAGAGAATAAACATTTGCAAAATTCCTAAGAATTTTCAGCACAGTATAACAAAATCTTAGCAGTAATTCTTGATTGTTAGTAATTCATTAAATACATCTTAAGTGGGGAAACTTTATAATTTTGATTTATTAACACTTATATTTCATGCTTCTTATCTCAGTTTCCTCCCCCACACTTAGATTTAGACATTGTCCCTAATGTCTACATTGAACTACACAAAAAGGGAAGAAAATGGAAATAAAAGAGAAGGAGAAACGAGACTCCCCTGGATCGGTATCAGAATCGCGCATCCGGCATCCACTTTTGTAGAAGAACTCAAATCAATATCATTCATGCGCACAGGACCATGAGTTCTTGAAAAGAACTCCAAATATTTATCCTCCCCAATCTTGTCATGCCACTAAAGTCATGTACTTCATCAATTTAACAGAATCTCTGAAATGAAAAACCAAAGAAAAGAAAAGAAGAAAAGAAAAGAAATAAAATTAAAGCATAAAGAAAGAACAATAATAGCATCCAACCTTGTTTTAATGCAAAGTCTTGACAAAAAAGAAAACATAAAATCCTATAGAAGGGATTCAAAAAGTTAACACCTAATAATCATTCTTCAATCCTCATCCTCATTGTCCGAGTCATCTCGATGACCGCCTTCTTCATGTCGAGAGGAAGAACCTGAAACTTGTGTATGTGCATCGACCCGAATGTCTTCATCGCTCGAACAATTGCAAGATGTAAAGTCTATATCCAACTTGTCACCCAACTTAGTAAAACAATTTTGAATAAATCTTTTCAATCTACTTTGTTTTTTTTTTAATTTTGTCTTGTTGCTCCTTCAATCCCTGAACTTGGGTCTTTAATTCCCCTATAGTTTTCTGGACTTCATCTTCTTGAGTCCTTTCCTTTGGGGTAGCTCTTTCTTCTTCACCTTCCCCGGCCTCAGCTTCTTGGTTAGGGTCATACCTCTCAATTTCATCCATCTCATCATCGGAGTCTTCCTCATTGTGTTGAGGTTTATGACCTCACCCAATAATGGGTGCAGCTGATAGCCGAATAGTCATTCCAATACAATTACCGGGTTCGCATACAGGGAATAGCTCTAAATTTTTCAAAATCTGGATAATCCAGGTACCCACAAAGATTCCCCTATTCCCTGCTTCTGCTTGTCGGAGTAAACAAAATGCAGTAAACACCCCGACATTGATAGGAGTCCCCATTTTCATACTCCATAGCTGGAGCACATCCCTAGCATTGACCACTCCTTCCAAATCAGTATGGCCCGTAGTGGAACGAGCAAAGATGTAATGAAGCACCCGAAAGGATATCCGCCTAAAGGTGGAACCTTTTGTAGAAGAAGAAGTGTAGATGCCAGATCCCAATTGTGGCCAATAATCTCTTGCCCGAAACCTATGGGGAAATCCTAAGGGTAATTGATGGAAGGCTGAAGAGCGGAGAAATGTAGATTCATAGATATCCATGGCTTTAATAAAATCCATAATTGAATATCTCCTATATTAACCCATCCCAAGGAACTCAACTTCATTATCTATCCCAGCACTCATGGGCTCATTGATGGTGAAGGTAGCAGTAAAGGTGAGTGTTAGGTCCAAATAGATTTTTTCCTTGATAGAAAACAATCTCACCCAAGCAGGGTCATGCAGAAGACCTCAACTTCATGACGAATGCCAAACCGCCCCATAACATCCCAATCAAGAGCCACATTTGGTCTAACGATTTTTGTGCTCTTGTGGTTATGGTAGTTCGGCCGATGCTCGACCTTTATATTTACAGGATAGTAGATCGCCCCCCTACTACTACTGGCCTCGTCATTACGGTGCCTCTTCTGAGCAACAATCTTTATCCGAGGCATCTGGAGATACAAGAACAAAAAAAAAAAAAAAAAAAAAGAACAAAACCAGATTATACCTTCTCGAGGTGATAAGTAAGATCATAGCCAACAATTTGCACACAAAACACTCTCCCTTGTATGACAGATAATATAAAAGATAGAGTTATAATCCAAGGAGAAAATCACAAATTAGACTTAATTGCAAAAACACGCCCAGCACACACGCCCATACACGCCCAGCATACACGCCCATATACGCCCGTGTATTCAGATCACACATTCCCACCTCAATTAAAAAATACACACCTTGCAACAATGGCCATGTAAAATCAATCATGTAACAATCTCAGCACAGAAATCCATTCCTTACACAATTTTTCATGTGAATGACATCTAAAAATCGACACAAATTAATCAAAAGGTAGAAACCCTAGGTTTGTGTCCAAAAACAAAAAAAAATCATCATGAATTCCACACAAAAGTATGACAGATTTCGAAGTAAGGAAGATAAATCATCAACAATGAATAAATCACACGAAAGCCCCTTGATTAGAACACATAGAAAGTGTTCTTTAGTTCAACATTGTAAGTAAAATAAAGAGAGTTGAGAAGAGAAAGTAGAGATCCATACCTTAATAAATCCGAAGGAATGGGTGCGGAAATCACAAGAAGAATTAGTAGGAGTGAAGATGATGGGAAAAATTCTGGCACTGTCAACCTCTTCAGAACCCAATTTGGATGATTAACCAAATTGCTCATATTTTATCTTATGTCTTTATTTCTAATAAACTTTGAGAATAATATTACAGGTATGATAGAGCCATTTTATACTCAATCTTTATAGTATAAATTGTGTTAAATTATTATTGATTTTATAGAAATCATATGGAAATGGTACTTTAATTCTATCATTGTGATAAATCAGGTTAAATGGAGTCAAGGATGCTAATTCAAGTATTTTAAAGAAGTCATCTACAAACTTGGATCAAGACAAGGAATTACACCACCGGAGGAAGCACGGTTTGAGGCACGGCCAAGGTTCAAACCGTGTTACACACTGGACAAGAAGGCAAAAATGAGGACTTTCAACAGAGAGAGACACGGCTTAAGGCACGGCCGTGGTGGAACCCGTGGGAGAAACCGTGCTTGAAGCCGTGGTGGAAGCCAGGACCAAGGAGAAGAAAGTGTGGAACATCAACCAGATGAAGGCACGGCTTGAAATCTAGCCGTGGGTGTAACCGTGGTACACACTGGACACGGATGAAGACTTGAAGATTATGCACAGATGAAGGCACGGCTTGAAATCTGGCCATGTGTCTAACCGTGGTTCACACTGGGCGCGGATGATGACTTGAAGAATATGCACAGAGGATGGCACGGCTTGATCCACGACCGTGTGTTGGAGCGTGCCAGGCAGACGAATCTTCACTTCTCGAAATCTACTTGGAAAAGGAAAGATATTTTCATATCTTGCTAGCAAAAGATCACATGCCATCTCCCTAACAATATAAATAGAACCAACCCTAGAGGGTTAGGACAACTTTTAAACTTTTGAATCTTTGGATCTTGAAGAACCTTGGATCATCTTGGAGGCAGAGCAAGCAACCGGGTTCATTATGTTTTTACTTTTTATTTTCGTTTTATTGATGAACATGTGTAGCTAAGCTACTTTTCTAGCCAAAGGGTCATAGATGTTTAATTCTCCACGAATTGTGAGGTCTAATTGACTTGTATTTATTCTATTCTTTGTTTTCGGGTATTCATATATCTTCTGATCGTTTTGTCATTATTATCTTTGTTGATTGGTATGAATAGAGCTCTTCTACTCAATTAGCAAGTTAATATATTGTCAACTAGCACGTCAAATCCGTAATTGTTTGATTGTTCTAGTCTTAGTGACGCAATAACATGTTTGGTTATAAAAGAGATGATCGAATTCATGTTATGGAGGTGTGTGATCATGTTTAAATAGGTTATCTTATAATCTACTAGCATGAATTGGTGGTTTCTCTAGATCTTAATGCTATTGATAGATTAAATCTTAAGCGCTTGTCTAAGGGTTGTTTAATCAATAAGAGAAATAATTCAAAGCGTTTGTCTGAGGTTATCGAGGAAGTAAGGAGAGATAGGTTGCTAGAGCTTGTTAATAACCATAACCAGTTTATCTAGAACAAGAATAGAGAACATTTGCATCGATGATCAATTCCTAGAATTAAACCATCTTGATTCCTTTGGCTAGGCTTTTTATCAATATACAACTTTCTTAACTTGTTTTAACTTTGTTCAATTCACAAACCAAACCCCCCCATTTTCCTTTTCCTTTTATTCTCCTTGAATAGAAATAAGTTTAACCAATCTCTGTGGATTCGACCCTACTCACCACTATATGCAAATCATATAATTGTCTAGGAGTAGGTTTTATTTTTGTTGGATTTGACACCCATCAAATTTTGGCGCCGCTGCCGGGGATTGGTGTGAAATTTATTTCTATTCTTGTATGACTCGTTCTTCTCAGACAGGTGAACTAACTTATAATCCGGAGATTGAGAAGACTCTAAAGAGGCTGCGACAAGAAGCTAGATCATCCCCCGGACCGAACTTAGTATCAGACTTGTCTGATTCATCCCTTGATTCTGAAAAAGAGGACGACATGGCAAATCTCGAGAGAACCTTAAGGGAGTTGGCTGCACCGGATGTGAATCAACAACCACTTTGCATTCACTATCCCGAACTAGCTGTGGAATTCGAGTTGAAATCTGGGTTAATACATCTGCTACCTACATTTCATGGCCTTGAGAATGAAGATCCTCACAAGCATTTGAAAGAGTTCCACATAGTGTGTTCTAGTATGAGGCCGCAAGGAATAACCGACGATCAAATCAAGCTACGCACTTTTCCATTTTCTTTAAGTACTAAAGCTAAAGATTGGTTGTTTTATTTGCCTCTAGGTTCTATAACCACATGGACTGATATGGTGAGACTCTTCTTGGACAAATTCTTCCCCGCATCCAGAGCCGCTGGTATAAGAAGAGAAATTTGTGGTATAAAACAAAGGGACACCGAGACTCTTCATGAGTATTGGGAGAGGTTCAAGCAACTTTGTGCAAGCTGCCCACAACATGGGATATTTGAACAACTCCTTATCCAATACTTCTACGAGGGCCTACTTCCGATGGAGAGGAAGATGATGGATGCTGCAAGTGGAGGCGCCATAGTAAACAAAACCCCTGGTCAAGCTAGGGAATTGATCTCCATTATGGCCGTCAATTCGCAACAATTTGGGTATAGGCATGATACGTCTTCAAGGAAGGTAAATGAGGTAAATGTGTCTAACCTTAAACATGAAATTTCTAATCTTACCTCCCTTGTGCAGTAGCTAGCTCTTGGAAAAATGCAGCAGGTGAAGGCTTGTGGAATTTGCGCTGCTCCTAATCATCCGACCGACATGTGCCCCACATTGCAAGATGACAACCATGAACACGCCAATGCTGTAGGCGGATTTCCAGGACAACCGCAAAGGAAGTATGACCCCTACTCGAATACTTACAATCCTGGATGGAGGGATCATCCTAACTTCCGATATGGCAATAACCCACAAAGTTTCCAACAATTCCAGCCTAAGCCATCACACCACGTACCCCAAGCTCCTTCCACTTCAGGTATGCCCCTTGAGGATATTGTTAAGTCTCTAGCTGTGAATACCAAACAATTTCAGGAGGAAACAGAGCAAAGCATTCAAAACTTAGAGCATCAGGTAAGCCAACTTGCTTCAGCTGTCAATAGGTTAGAAGCTCAAGGTAAGTTACCTTCTCAAACTATTCCAAACCCGAAGCAAAGCGTTAATGCCATTACCTTGAGAAGTGGAACAGAATTGCAGGGATCAAATAAGAAAGGAAATCCGTATAATCTTGAGGAAGAGACCAAGAAAGAGACTTCGACTCCAAGCCAGCAAGGCGACCAGATTAGCAAGTCTCTAGTTGAGCCATCGAAGGTCACATTGATACCACCTCCTTTCCCCTCCAGATTAGCGAAATCCAAGGAGGAAGCGGAAGAAAAAGAGATTCTGGAAACGTTTCGTAAAGTCGAGGTAAATATTCCTTTACTTGATGCAATTAAGCAAATACCGCGCTATGCTAGATTCCTCAAGGACTTGTGCACTAACAAAAGGAAGCTGAAAGGCAATGAAAAGATTAGTGTGAGTGAAAATGTTTCAGCTATTATTCAGAAGAAGCTTCCTCCTAAATGTAAGGACCCAGGTATGTTCGCCATTCCTTGCAAAATAGGTAGTCTTGGAATCGCTAAAGCCATGTGTGATCTAGGAGCTTCTATCAATGTCATGCCTTTGTCTATTTATCAATGTTTAAATGTTGGTCCTTTAAAGGAAACGGGTATTATTGTTCAACTTGCTGATAGGTCCAATGTTTATCCTGAGAGAGTTCTAGAGGATGTTTTAGTTCAAGTCAATGGGTTGGTTTTTCCTGCTGATTTTTATGTGCTTGACATGGATGATAGTGATTCTCATACTTCATCACTGATATTATTAGGGCGACCATTCCTTAAGACTTCTAAAACGAAAATCGATGTAAATGATGGCACCCTCACTATGGAATTTGATGGTGAAGTGATTAAATTTAACATTTATGATGCCATGAAACATCCTAACGATATCTCTCTTGTTTTTATTACGGATGCTATTAACCCATCACCACAGGCACCAAGGCTGGAATCTAAATCCTTATCTGAATATTTAGCCAGGAACGTCTAGCCAAAGACGTTAAAGAAAGGCGCTTCATGGGAGGCAACCCATGTAAAAAAAAAAAAAGTTTTGTTTTGGATTAGTTTTGGTTTGTTTTAGTTTTGTTTTGTTTTAGTTTAGTTTGTTTTGATTTTAGTGTAGTTTTGAACTCTTTGGATCGACTGCAGCAAGGATACATATCATTAGATGACACTTTCCAGAGCTTAAAGGGAGCACTCCAATACTAAGGAAGTACCAATATTTCCTCTCTCTTATTCTCTAATGTCCTTTGTGTTGTTAATTCCTCTTCAATTGTGCTGAATTAGGAACAGTGAGGACACTGTTCAAGCTAAGTGTGGGGGAGAGGATAATAAAATATAGATAATAGAGAACTAACTTATACTCTGAATGTTTGTCCTTAAGCAATTTTAAGCTAAATTTTTTCAAAATTATCATGAAATCTAGAGATTGTACTAAATGTTGTAATAAGCATCTACAAAATGTGAAATTGACTTGTTCAAATGCTTTACTCACCCACTGCTGTGATTAGAATACATGGTTAAAATTAAGTAGTGAAATCTTTAAGAAACAAATTTACCTTGTATTTAGCTTTAGAATTGGAAGTCTAAGAGTAGGTCGAGTCCTTAAGTGAAAAATAAACAAGTTTACTTCTAGGTTATATTAGCTACTATATACTCTTTGAAAAAAAAAAAAATCAAAATCAAGCATAGCCATTACTCTAATGATTCAAGTAATTGAGTTAAGAGTATTCAAACTTGAATGTTAGCGTGAGGAAGAGTCCGTAGGGGTATATCAAAACCCGGTCACTTGAGTGATGAGCTCGGGATATGCCGACTCAATGAACTCACTATAACGATAAGGGCGAAAAAAGGCGAAAGTTCATGAAAAGAAGCGGGCAAAAACCCGTCAAAACAGATGCTTGAATAAATCAAAAGAACATGAATGTAAACATTCATTGAATAAAACAAGACTATAAAAGGGAGAATATCTAGCAAAGAGCTTATACTATATGCTTTTACTTTATCTTGCAAGGATTATATGTTTGCTAATGTCCAATGAAGTTTAATTGGGTGTTTTTCTTTAGTGGATTAAGTATTTACTTTTGGAATAAAAATTCTTTTGCTAAACATGAGGATTAAAGTTTGTTTTGTTTAGATTAGCTATTGAATTTTGCCTATAGTAATTTGATCACAGGAAACCAGTTTGGTTGAAGTAGTAGACATTAAAACTACAAGTCATGAATTACAAATGAATAGATGCTTGGAATGATGAAAAGAAAGTTTGTATAATCTATGATAGATTTCTCAATTGATTTGATGCAATTGCTTGAGGACAAGCAGGAGTTTAAGTGTGGGGGAATTTGATAGAGCCATTTTATACTCAATCTTTATAGTATAAATTGTGTTAAATTATTATTGATTTTATAGAAATCATAAGGAAATGGTACTTTAATTCTATCATCGTGATAAATCAGGTTAAATGGAGTCAAGGATGCTAATTCAAGTATTTTAGAGAAGTCATCTACAACTTGGATCAAGACAAGGAATTACACCACCGGAGGAAGCACGGTTTGAGGCATGGCCAAGGTTCAAACCGTGTTACACACTGGACAAGAAGGCGAAAATGAGGACTTTCAACAGAGAGAGACACGGCTTAGGGCACGGCCGTGGTGGAACCCGTGGGAGAAACCGTGCTTGAAGCCGTGGTGGAAGCCAGGACCAAGGAGAAGAAAGTGTGGAACATCAACCAGATGAAGGCACGGCTTGAAATCTAGCCGTGGGTGTAACCGTGGTACGCACTGGACACGGATGAAGACTTGAAGATTATGCACAGATGAAGGCACGGCTTGAAATCTGGTCGTGTGTCTAACCGTGGTTCACATTGGGCGCGGATGATGACTTGAAGAATATGCACAGAGGATGGCACGGCTTGATCCACGACCGTGTGTTGGAGTGTGCCAGGCAGACGAATCTTCACTTCTCGAAATCTACTTGGAAAAGGAAAGATATTTTCATATCTTGCTAGCAAAAGATCACATGCCATCTCCCTAACAATATAAATAGAACCAACCCTAGAGGGTTAGGACAACTTTTAAACTTTTGAATCTTTAGATCTTGAAGAACCTTGGATCATCTTGGAGGCAGAGCAAGCAACCGGGTTCATTATGTTTTTACTTTTTATTTTCGTTTTATTGATGAACATGTGTAGCTAAGCTACTTTTCTAGCCAAAGGGTCATAGATGTTTAATTCTCCACGAATTGTGAGGTCTAATTGACTTGTATTTATTCTATTCTTTGTTTTCGGGTATTCATATATCTTCTGATCTTTTTGTCATTATTATCTTTGTTGATTGGTATGAATAGAGCTCTTCTACTCAATTAGCAAGTTAATATATTGTCAACTAGCACGTCAAATCCGTAATTGTTTGATTGTTCTAGTCTTAGTGACGCAATAACATGTTTGGTTATAAAAGAGATGATCGAATTCATGTTATGGAGGTGTGTGATCATGTTTAAATAGGTTATCTTATAATCTACTGGCATGAATTGGTGGTCTCTCTAGATCTTAATGCTATTGATAGATTAAATCTTAAGCGCTTGTCTAAGGGTTGTTTATTCAATAAGAGAAATAATTCAAAACGCTTGTCTGAGGTTATCGAGGAAGTAAGGAGAGATAGGTTGTTAGAGCTTGTTAATAACCATAACCAGTTTATCTAGAACAAGAATAGAGAACATTTGCATCGATGATCAATTCCTAGAATTAAACCATCTTGATTCCTTTGGCTAGGCTTTTTATCAATATACAACTTTCTTAACTTGTTTTAACTTTGTTCAATTCACAAACCAAACCCCCCCATTTTCCTTTTCCTTTTATTCTCCTTGAATAGAAATAAGTTTAACCAATCTCTGTGGATTCGACCCTACTCACCACTATATGCAAGTCATATAATTGTCTAGGAGTAGGTTTTATTTTTGTTGGATTCGACACCCATCAAGGTATAATTATATATCTCCATGGGATGCCAAAATGTCTTACAACTTCAGTTGGACACAGAACATTTTTCTGGATAACAATCAAAGGCCCGCTGCGATTATTCTCTATTCTAAGGCATTGAATCATGAAGATTTATGTTATTTTGTATCTTGTAAATGTTTATTGAACTATTTTGGTTGTATTTTGGTTTTGGGACACTTTTATTTCTTTGTAACTTTCATTTAGGGTTAGCCACCTTAAAAGTGGCAAACTTGTAATTTTGAGCACTTTTTAACCCTAGGAGTAGCAAGTATAAATACTTGCTTAAGAGTGGGTTTGAGGGGCTTATCATTTTGTAGATTAAACACCTCCTTTCTCATGAGAATTAGGGTTCATACCTTGGTTCCAAACTCTTATATATTTCAATACCAAGAGTTGAAATTGTGGTGAGTGCAACATCTTGAAATTGTGAGTTATATCAATTTCATTTTGTTGTGATTTCTTTTCTTCTCTAGTGTGTCATATCTAGGGTTGAATTGAGATAGTTCTTGGTCAGAATTACTTGTTGTTATTCACGAATTCTTATGCTTATTTGATGGAATTATCAAATTGATCCGATTCATCTTTGAGGATTTCCTTGATAACGTGTTCTTCATTATTGGAAAAAGGGATTGTTTTGTTATGGTTTTCTTTTGTCAAATTGAGGATTCATTTGCATGGATTACATGAAATTAGAGTGTTGTTAGAAGGAATTTTCATTGTGGTATTCTAATTATATCATTGGTTGTTTGAATTTCATCATTTCATCATTAGGGTTCAATTGAAAAGTGCCATTTTTGGATCCGATTTTGCCTTGACTTGAGATAGTTTTTCTTAAGTCTTTTGGATGTGATTTTAAGTGTGTTTAGGCACATAATCTTTTTGGTATTAGATCTCTTGTTGATAGAAGGGAATTGGTTGTATTCAATTTCGTGGAAGTGATCATCAATTAGGGTTGATCAAGTGAAAACCGAAATTGTGTTGTTGTTGTTGTTTGAGATTGCGAAATTACTTTGGATTGGGATTTGATTTGGTGATTGTTGGATTTGATTTGCGAAGGTTATTATATCACTTTGTGGACACTAATTCACGTGGAAGAGCAGAAGTACAAAGTGAAGTTTACTTTAGCAAATTTTTTTTGAAATTGTGAAACTTACCAATTGTTGCCGTGAAGTAGCTTGTGGCGTGAGGAGTTGTGTTGTTTGTTGTCTTTGAATTCCATTGTGTAATTCTAAATTTGTGAAGTACAATTTGCAGATTACATTAAGTTTGATTAGTAAGGAATTATTTGAATTCAAATCATATGCAATTAAGTTGTGGGAGTTAATGATTGCTTTTTGAATTTGAATTCATTGTTACCAATTGAGGAAGGCTTGCAATAAGTGAAGTTATTTGAATTTCAAATTGAAAGTTGCTACCTATAGTGGGATTCGGAATTCATTTTGGGAAAGCTACTTATTAATCTTTTGTCTTCATTATTTTGCCGTGGAAGTTGAAGACTACTTGTAATCAATATTCACCTTGTTGTTGCCGTGGAAGTGATACATCTTAATCGTTGTTATTGCTAGTGTGTTGATGTGGAGTGAACTTGTGGAAATTAAATTTGCTACACCGTGTACTTGTGGCTTGTTGTGGAGAAGTGTATTACACGTGAGTTGCAATTATAAAATTGTAACATTAAGTGGGTTTGTTTGTTTGTCTTTGTAGTTGCTATTGTGTGGAGTTTAAGAAAGTATAGTAGTGGAAGTGTGTACCCTTGAATCATATCGTTTTGAGGAACAACATACAAGAATCTACAAATATGTCTAATGACAGTGAGAATGGGGGATTGGGTGAAGAAGCGAATAGCCAGGTTAGTGGAGGACATGGTCGTAATGTGGCAGGCAGGAGAACTTTGGAGGAACAACTTCAGGAGCTTACTACTATGGTTGCTAACCTAGTAACTAGAGTTGATAGGATGACTTTACCACAACCACCAGTGGTAAACCAACCAGCACCACCTCAAGTAGCTCCACAAAACCCTCATCGAAATAGAGTAGTGGGTGATGGAGACTTAAATAGAAGGATGGGTGAGGAGCATATTCCAAACAGGGAAGAAAAGGGATGATAATTTTGGGGTCAACCTAAATCAGAATAGGGATTTCAGGCCACCTCGGGGTTTGGAGTATGTGAAACTACAGATGCCATCCTATGATGGTAAGGGATTAGCAGATGAGTACCTAGACTGGGAGGATAAGGTCGAAGGTCTCTTCAAATGTTATGAGATCGACGACAGTACTAGGGTCAGATTGGCTGCTGTTGAATTTGTAGGGTATGCTGCACTTTGGTGGAAGAATCTGATCATCAATAGGCGTCGGGATGGAGAGGCTGAGGTTTAGACCTGGAGGGATATGAAGAGGTTGTTAAGGAAAAGGTTCATTCCTGAGCACTACAAACAGGAGCTGTTTATGCGACTGCAAACCTTGAGGTAGGGGGGGTAAAACAGTGGATGATTATGTGCAGGAATTTGAGACCCTTATGATTAGGTGTGGGTTTGTTGAGCCTCCGGAACAAACTATAGCACGATTTGTCTCAGGTATAAAATATGAGATAGCGTGTATTGTTGAGCTGCAGCGCTATACCACACTTGATGAGGCTATTCAGTTGGCCTTAAAAGTAGAGAGACAAAGGAGGTCCAACTTCTTTAGGGCTCCTAGCAGTAGGCCCAACATTGCTAATAGACCCATCTCAGTCGACAGTCGATCAGGGGGAGCAAAGGCGGTAGGTGAGGGAGTCAAGGTAGTGGACACTACTACCCTAACCATTATAAGAGAAAACTTACCCACTAGGAAGGGTAAAGAGGTCATGGCACCAGAAACGAGGCAGACTGTTCCCGGATCTACTAGTGGGAAAGCGCGCCAGATAAAATGTTTTAAATGCATGGGATTTGGGCATATGGCTGCACAGTGTCCAAATAAGAGGGTGATGACTGTTATGGAGGACATTGGAGAGGATATTGAGGATGACCATGAACAAACTGAGCCTATAGATCTACCAACAGCATTGCAGGAATATTATGATGATCAGAATGCAAATGCGCCTGAGGAGCATACTGGAGGGAAATATCTATCCCTCAATGTGTTACGCAGGATTTTGTCTACATCTCCTGATATCAGTGATATTTAAAGGGAGAACATATTTCATACCTCTTGCAGAATTAGAGGTAACCTTTGTGTACTCATCATCGATAGTGGTAGTTGCATGAATGTTATATCTGCTGCACTAGTAGACAAGTTACAACTGTCTACTATACCCCATCCTAGTCCTTATCATTTGCATTGGTTGGATAATAGAGGTGGTATGCATGTTACCCTTAGGGCAAAGGTTCCTGTGAGTGTCGGGCAGAACTATCATGATGAGATCCTTTGTGATATAGTTCCTATGCATGCATTCCATTTGCTGTTGGGTCGGCCCTGGTTGTATGATCGATGGGCGATACATGATGGGTTTGAAAATACCTACATGTTCAGCATGGGCGAGACACGCATAATCCTATTACTAATGACTCTATCTAAGGTCCAGGGTTTTCAAAAACAGGTCAGGCATCCATCCACTACCATGGTTAGTCGGGGGAGTAGGACAACAGAGATCCTAGGGTTCAATTCCACAACTGATCCTTTAGATTGGTGGGCAAATCTTTCAGAAGCCCGAGGAGATGATGGGAAAAATTCTGGCACTGTCAACCTCTTCAGAACCCAATTTGGATGATTAACCAAATTGCTCATATTTTATCTTATGTCTTCATTTCTAATAAACTTTGAGAATAATCTTACAGGTACAATTATATATCTCCATGGGATGCCAAAATGTCCTACAACTTCAGTTGGACACAGAACATTTTTTTGGATAACAATCAAAGGCCTGCTGCGATTGTTCTCTATTCTGAGGCATTGGATCATGAAGATTTCTGTTATTTTGTATCTTGTAAATGTTTATTGAACTATTTTGGTTGTATTTTGGTTTTGGGACACTTTTATTTCTTTGTAACTTTCATTTAGGGTTAGCCACCTTAAAAGTGGCAAACTTGTAATTTTGAGCACTTTTTAACCCTAGGAGTAGCAAGTATAAATACTTGCTTAAGAGATGGTTTGAGGGGCTTATCATTTTGTAGATTAAACACCTCCTTTCACTTGAGAATTAGGGTTCATACCTTGGTTCCAAACTCTTATCAATTTCAATACCAAGAGTTGAAATTGTGGCGAGTGCAACATCTTGAAATTGTGAGTTATATCAATTTCATTTTGTTGTGATTTCTTTTCTTCTCTAGTGTGTCATATCTAGGGTTGAATTGAGATAGTTCTTGGTCAGAATTACTTGTTGTTATTCACAAATTCTTATGCTTATTTGAAGGAATTATCAAATTGATCCGATTCATCTTTGAGGATTTCCTTGATAACGTGTTCTTCATTATTGGAAAAGGGATTGTTTTGTTACGGTTTTCTTTTGTCAAATTGAGGATTCATTTGCGTGGATTACATGAAATTAGAGTTTTTTTATAAGGCATTTTCATTGTGGTATTCTAATTATATCATTGGTTGTTTGAATTTCATCATTTCATCATTAGGGTTCAATTGAAAAGTGCGATTTTTGGATCCGATTTTGCCTTGACTTGAGATAGTTTTTCTTAAGTCTTTTGGATGTGCTTTTAAGTGTGTTTAGGCACATCAGAAGAGAGATGATTATGAATAAGGAGTGAAAAAAAAATATGAAGAGAGATGAATGGATCCTGCTGCTCACGCCAATTAAACCCTAACGGCTGTGTGGTTTAAGATTACACGGCCACACACACGGCCACGTTACATGACCGTGCCTCCCAAGCGTGTATCCCTCTATAAATTTTTTAAACTCCATACACGGTCACATACATGGGGGTGTAAAACACCCGTGCAAAAATTTCTAATATACACGCCCTATGGTACATGGCCGTGTATGTAGGGCGTGTAACCTTCTGTGTATGAAATCTACCTTTACACGGCCGTGTAAAATAAGAATATGTGGCCATGTATCTCTGTTAAAGCACAATACTCACCTCCGTTGAGTGTTCTAGCCCTTCTAAACTTTTTGAACATAATTCTCATGTCATCTTCAAGATCCATAACATAAGTATTGCCCTATCAAGTCATTCAACAACAAAAAACAAAAATAGAATGGATGGTTATGATGAAAGAAAAATTTACCTAAAAACTACATGGGTTGCCTCCCATCAAACGCTTTTGGTTAACATCGTTTGCTCGACGAAATGAGATTGAACCTAATTAATTCACAAGAAGGTGGAGTCTAAACTCCTCTTGGCCCTCTTTTTCCCCTTGAGTCCCAAAATATAGCTTCAATCGTTGCCCATTTACTTTGAAGGTGTGTCCACTCGGGTGTTCCAATTCCACCGCTCCATGAGCGGAGACTTTTATCACCTTAAACGGCCCGGACCACTTCGATCTCAACTTACCTAGGAAAAGCTTTGAATAAGAGAACATGATCTCCCTCACGAAATTGTTTCGGATGATGAATCCGCATGTCATTATACCGCTTCATCCTCTCCTTATAAACTCGCATGTTATCATAAGCCATTGTAAGCCATTCATTGAGTTCATTCAGCTGAAACTTCCTCTTCTTACTAGCAGCCTCTAAGTCTATGTTAAGAGTACGCAAAGCCTAGAAAGCTCTATGTTCTAACTCCATTGGCAAATGGCAAGCTTTCCCAAACACTAGTTGGTATGGGGTGGTACCTAAAGGAGTTTTGAAAGCTGTCCTATAGGCCCACAATGCATCATCCAATTTTTCCAACCAATCCCTTTGGTGATGCTCCACTGTCTTCTCTAGAATCCTTTTTAGCTCACGGTTAGAAACTTCTACTTGACCACTTATCTATGGGTGATAGGGGGTTGCTAATCTATGGGTGACCCCATATCGCTTCAGCACCTTCTCCAATTGCACATTACAGAAATGTGTTCTCCTATCACTAATTAAAGCCCGTGGTGTTCCAAACCTAGAGAAAAGTTTCTGCAAGAATTTTACCACTACTCTAGCATCATTGGTGGGCAAAGATTGGGCTTCTACCCATTTAGACACATAATCCACCGCCACAAATATATACTTGTTCCCGAAAGAATTGGGGAAGGGTCCCATCAAATCAATCCCCCACACGTCAAAGATCTCACACTCCAATATGAAATTTCGGGGCATTTCATCACGTTTTGACATACTCCCCACTCGTTGGCATCTGTCACAAGTCTTCACAAAATTAAAGGAATCCTTTAATATAGTTGGCCAATAAAATCTTGATTCCAAAATCTTGTGGGTTGTCCGATTCACACTATAATGACCACCAGTTGGCCCGGTGTGATAGTGCTTTAAAATCTCCTGCCCTTCTTGCTCAGATACACATCGTCTAATCACTTGATCTGCACAGACATGGAACAAGAATGGTTCCTCCCAATAATAGTGCTTTAACTCAGCAAAGAAACGCTTCTTTTGCTAAGAAGTTTTGTTACTATGGAGTACAATACAGACAAGGTAATTTGCAGAATCAGCAAACCAAGGTTCAGAGGTGTTACTTACCTTGTTAATCTGATAGAGTCCTTCCTTTGGAAAAGTGATGGGTGTCGAATCCAACAAAAATAAAACCAACTCCTAGACAATTATATGATTTGCATATAGTGGTGAGTAGGGTCGAATCCACAGAGATTGGTTAAACTTATTTCTATTCAAGGAGAATAAAAGGGAAAAGAAAAATGGGGGGGTTTTGTTTGTGAATCGAATAAAGTTAAAACAAGACAAGAAAATTGAATATTGATAAAAGCCCAGCTGAAGGAATCAAGATAGTTTAATTCTAGGAATTGATCATCGATGCAAATGTTTTCTATTCTTAGTTCTAGATAAATTGGTTATGGTTATTAACAAGCTCTAACAACCTATCTCTCCTCACTTCCTCGATAACCTCAGACAAGCGCTTTGAATTATTTCTCTTATTGATTAAACAACCCTAGACAAGCGCTTAGGATTTAATCTATCAATAGCATTAAGATCTAGAGAGACCACCAATTCATGCCAGTAGATTATAAGATAACCTATTTAAACATGATCACACACCTCCATAACATGAATTCAATCATTTCTTTAATAACCAAACATGTTATTGCGTCACAAAGACTAGAACAATCAAACAATTACGAATTTGACGTGCTAGTTGACAATATATTAACTTGCTAATTGAGTAGAAGAGCTCTATTCATACCAATCAACAAAGATAATAATGACAAAACGATCAGAAGATATATGAATACCCGAAAACAAAGAATAGATTAAATACAAGTCAATTAGACCTCACAATTCGTGGAGAATTAAACATCTATAATCCTTTGGCTAGAAAAGTAGCTTAGCTACTCATGTTCATCAATAAAATGAAAAATAAAAATAAAAACATAACAAGCCTCTGTTTCCGGCTGCCTGCTCTGTCTCCTCCTTTCCTTCTTGTCTCCAAGGTGATTCCAGATTCAAAGATTAAAAGTTGTCCTAACCCTCTAGGGTTGGTTCTATTTATATTGTTAGGGAGATGGCATGTGATCTTTTGCTAGCAAGATACGAAAATATCTTTCCTTTTCCAAGTAGATTTTGAGAAGTAAATGTTCGTCCGCCTGGCACGCCCTAACACACGGCCGTGGGTCAAGCCGTGCCATCCTCTGTGCATATTTCATGTATCATCTTCCGTGTCCAGTGTGTACTACGGCTCCACCCATGGCTAGATTTCCAATCGTGCCTTATTCTATACATAATCAACAAGTCTTCATCCGTGCCTAGTGTGTACCACGGTTACACCCACGGCCATATTTAAAGCCGTGCCATCCTCTGGTTGATGTTCCACAATTTCTTCTCCTTGGCACGTTTAGCTTCCACCACGGCTCCAAGCACGGTTTCTCCCACGGCTGCCACCACGGCCGTGCCCTAAGCCGTGTCTCTCTCTGTTCAAAGTCCACATTTCCGTCTTCTTGTCCAGTGTGTAACACGGTTTGAACCTTGGCCGTGCCTCAAACCGTGCTTCCTTCGGTGGTGTAATTCCTTGTCTTGATCCAAGTTGTAGATGACTTCTCTAAAATACTTGAATTAGCATCCTTGACTCCATTTAACCTGATTTATCATGATGATAGAATTAAAGTACCATTTCCTTATGATTTCTATAAAATCAATAATAATTTAACACAATTTATACTATAAAGATTGAGTATAAAATGGCTCTATCAAATTCCCCCACACTTGAACTCTTGCTTGTCCTCAAGTAATTGCATCAAATCAATTGAGAAATCTGTCATAGATTATACAAACTTTCTTTTCATCATTCCAAGCATCTATTCATTTGTAATTCATGACTTGTAGTTTTAATGTCTACTACTTCTACCAAACTGGTTTCCTGTGATCAAATTACTATGGACAAAATTCAATAGCTAATCTAAACAAAACAAACTTTAATCCTCATGTTTAGCAAAAGAATTTTTATTCCAGAAGTAAATACTTAATCCACTAAGGAAAAACACCCAATTAAACTTCATTGGATATTATCAAGCATATAATCCTTGCAGTATAAAGTAAAAGCATATGGTATAAGCTCTTTGCTAGATATTCTCCCTTTTATACATCTTTGTTTTATTCAATGAATGTTCACATTCATGTTCTTTTGATTTATTCAAGCATTTATTTTGACGGGTTTTTGCCCGCTTCTTTTCATGAACTTTTGCCTTTTTCGCCTTTATCGTTATAGTGAGTTCATTGAGTCGGCAACATCCCAAGCTCATCACTCAAGTGACCGGGTTTTGAGATACCCCTACGGACTCTTCCTCACACTAACATTCAAGTTTGAATACTCTTAACTCAATTACTTGAATCATTGGAGTAATGGCTATGCTTGATTTTGATTGTTTTTTTTTTTTTTCAAGTGTTATGATTGCTTTACAAACAACTTCAAAGAGTATACAGTAGCTAATATAACCTAGAAGTAAACTTGTTTATTTTTCACTTAGGGACTCGACTTACTCTTAGACTTCCAATTCTAAAGCTAAATACAAGGTAAATTTGTTTCTTAAAGATTTCACTACTTAATTTTAACCATGTATTCTAATCACAGCAGTAGGTGAGTAAAGCATTTAAACAAGTCAATTTCACATTGTGTAGATGCTTATTATAACATTTAGTACAATCTCTAGATTTCATGATAATTTTGAAAAATTTCTAGCTTAAAATTGCTTAAGGACAAACATTCAGAGTATAAGTTAGTTCTCTATTCTCTATATTTTATTATCCTCTCCCCCACACTTAGCTTGAACAGTGTCCTCACTGTTCCTAATTTAGCACAATTGAAAAGGAATTAACAACTCAAGGAACATTAGAGAATAAGAGAAAGGAAATACTGGTACTTTCCTGGTATTGGAGTTTTCCCCTTAAGCTCTGGAAAGTGTCATCTAATGATATCTATCCTTGCTACAGCTGATCCAAAGAGTTCAAAACTACACTAAAATCAAAACAAACTAAACTAAAACAAAACAAAACTAAAAGAATTTTTTTTTTTTTTTACATGGGTTGCCTCCCATGAAGCGCCTTTCTTTAACGTCTTTGGCTAGACGTTCCTGGCTAGATGTTCGGATAAGGATTTTGATTCCAGCTTTGGTGCCTATGGTGATGGGTTAATAATATCCGCAATAAAAACAGGAGAGATATCGCTAGGATGTTTCATGGCATCATAAATGTTAAATTTAATCACTTCACCATCAAATTCCATAGTTAGGGTACCATCATTTACATCAATTTTCGTCTTGCATGTCTTAAGGAATGGTCGCCCTAATAATATCAGTGATGAAGTATGAGAATCACTATCATCCATGTCAAGCACATAAAAATCAGCAGGAAAAACCAACCCATTGACTTGAACTAAAACATCCTCTAGAACTCCCTCAGGATAAACATTGGACCTGTTAGCAAGTTGAACAATAACACCCGTTTCCTTCAAAGGACCAACATTTAAACGTTGATAAACAGACAAAGGCATGACATCGATAGAAGCTCCTAGATCACACATGGCTTTAGCGATTCCAAGATTACCTATTTTGCAAAGAATGGTGAACATACCTGGATCCTTACATTTGGGAGGAAGCTTCTTCTGAATAATAGCTAAAACATTTTCACTCACACTAATCTTTTCATTACCTTTCAGCTTTCTTTTGTTAGTGCACAAGTCTTTGAGAAATCTAGCATAGCGCGGTATTTGCTTAATTGCATCAAGCAAAGGAATATTTACCTCGACTTTGCGAAAAGTTTCCAGAATCTCTTTTTCTTCCGCTTCATTCTTGGATTTCGCTAATCTGGAGGGGAAAGGAGGTGGTATCAATGTGACCTTCGATGGCTCAACTAGAGACTTGCTAATCTGGTCGCCCTGCTGGCTCAGAGTCGAAATCTCTTTCTTGGTCTCTTCCTCAAGATTTGACGGATGTCCTTTCTTATTTGATCCCTGCAATTCTGTTCCACTTCTTAGGGTAATTGCATTAACGCTTTGCTTCGGGTTTGTAATAGTTTGAGAAGGTAACTTACCTTGAGTTTCTAACCTGTTTACAGCTGAAGCAAGTTAGCTTACCTGATTCTCCAAGTTTTGAATGCTTTGCTTTGTTTCCTCCTGAAATTGTTTGGTATTCACAGCTAGAGACTTAACAATATCCTCAAGGGGCATACCTGAAGTGGAAGGAGCTTGGGGTACGTGGTGTGATGGCTTAGGCTGGAATTGTTGGACATGTTGAGGGTTATTGCCATATCGGAAGTTAAGATGATCCCTCCATCCAGGATTGTAAGTATTCGAGTAGGGGTCATACTTCCTTTGTGGCTGTCCTGGGAATCCTCCTACAGCATTGGCGTGTTCATGATTGTCATCTTGCAATGTGGGGCACATGTCGGTCGGATGATTAGGAGCAGCGCAAATTCCACAAGCCTTCACCTGCTGCGTTTTTCCAAGAGCTAGCTGCTGCACAAGGGAGGTAAGATTAGAAATTTGATGTTCAACGTTAGACACACTTACCTCATTTACCTTCCTTGAAGATGCATCATGCCTATACCCAAATTGTTGCGAATTGGCAGCCATAATGGAGATCAATTCCCTAGCTTGACCAGGGGTTTTGTTTACTATGGCGCCTCCACTTGCAGCATCCATCATCTTTCTTTCCATCGGAAGTAGGCCCCCGTAGAAGTATTGGATAAGGAGTTGTTCAGATATCCCATGTTGTGGGCAGCTTGCACACAATTGTTTGAACCTCTCCCAATACTCATGAAGAGTCTCGGTGTCCCTTTGTTTTATACCACAAATTTCTCTTCTTATACCAGCGGCTCTGGATGCGGGGAAGAATTTGTCCAAGAAGAGTCTTACCATATCTGTCCAAGTGGTGATAGAACCTGGAGGCAAATAAAACAAACAATTTTTAGCTTTAGTACTTAAAGAAAATGGAAAAGCACGTAACTTGATTTGATCGTCGATTATTCCTTGCGGCCTCATACTAGAACACACTATATGGAACTCTTTCAAATGTTTATGAGGATCTTCATTCTCAAGACCATGAAAGGTGGGTAGCAGATGTATCAACCCAGATTTCAACTCGAATTCAATAGCTAGTTCGGGATAGTGAATACAAAGTGGTTGTTGATTCACATCCGGTGCAGCCAACTCCCTTAATGTTCTCTTGAGATTTGCCATGTCGTCCTCTTTTTCAGAATCAAGGGATGAATCAGACAAGTCCGATACTAAGTTCAGTCCGGGGGATGATCTAGCTTCTTGTCGCAGCCTCTTTAGAGTCTTCTCAATCTCCGGATTATAAGTTAGTTCACCTGTCTGAGAAGAACGAGTCATACAAGAATAGAAATAAATTTAACACTAATCCCCGGCAACAGCGCCAAAATTTGATGGGTGTCGAATCCAACAAAAATAAAACCTACTCCTAGACAATTATATGATTTGCATATAGTGGTGAGTAGGGTCGAATCCACAGAGATTGGTTAAACTTATTTCTATTCAAGGAGAATAAAAGGGAAAAGAAAATTGGGGGAGGGGGGGGGGGGGTGGTTTGTTTGTGAATCGAATAAAGTTAAAACAAGATAAGAAAATTGAATATTGATAAAAGCCTAGCCAAAGGAATCAAGATAGTTTAATTCTAGGAATTGATCATCGATGCAAATGTTTTCTATTCTTAGTTCTAGATAACCTGGTTATGGTTATTAACAAGCTCTAACAACCTATCTCTCCTTACTTCCTCGATAACCTCAGACAAGTGCTTTGAATTATTTCTCTTATTGATTAAACAACCCTAGATAAGCGCTTAGGATTTAATCTATCAAAAGTATTAAGATCTAGAGAGACCACCAATTCATGCCAGTAGATTATAAGATAACCTATTTAAACATGATCACACACCTCCATAACATGAATTCGATCATCTCTTTTATAACCAAACATATTATTGCGTCACAAAGACTAGAACAATCAAACAATTACGGATTTGACGTGCTAGTTGACAATATATTAACTTGCTAATTGAGTAGAAGAGCTCTATTCATACCAATCAACAAAGATAATAATGACAAAATGATCAGAAGATATATGAATACCCGAAAACAAAGAATATATTAAATACAAGTCAATTAGACCTCACAATTCGTGAGAATTAAACATCTACAATCCTTTGGCTAGAAAAGTAGCTTAGCTACTCATGTTCGTCAATAAAATGAAAAATAAAAATAAAAACATAACAAGCTTCTATTTTCAGCTGCTTGCTCTGCCTCCTCCTTTCCTTCTTGTCTCCAAGGTGATTCCAGATTCAAAGATTAAAAGTTATCCTAACCCTCTAGGGTTGGTTCTATTTATATTGTTAGGGAGATGGCATGTGATCTTTTGCTAGCAAGATACGAAAATATCTTTCCTTTTCCAAGTAGATTTCGAGAAGTAAATGTTCATCCGCCTGGCACACCCTAACACACGGCCGTGGGTCAAGCCGTGCCATCCTCTGTGCATATTTCATGTATCATCTTCTGTGTCCAGTGTGTACCACGGCTCCACCCACGGCTAGATTTCCAATCGTGCCTTATTCTGTACATAATCAACAAGTCTTCATCCGTACCCAGTGTGTACCACGGTTACACCCACGCCCAGATTTAAAGCCGTGCCATCCTCTGGTTGATGTTCCACAATTTCTTCTCCTTGGCACGTCTAGCTTCCACCACGGCTCAAAGCATGGTTTCTCCTATGGCTGCCACCACGGCCGTGCCCTAAGCCGCGTCTCTCTCTGTTCAAAGTCCACATTTCCGTCTTCTTGTCCAGTGTGTAACACGGTTTGAACCTTGGCCGTGCCTCAAACCGTGCTTCCTCCGGTGGTGTAATTCCTTGTCTTGATCCAAGTTGTAGATGACTTCTCTAAAATACTTGAATTAGCATCCTTGACTCCATTTAACCTGATTTATCATGATGATAGAATTAAAGTACCATTTCCTTATGATTTCTATAAATCAATAATAATTTAACACAATTTATACTATAAAGATTGAGTATAAAATGGCTCTATCAAAAAGTATCATCAATATCCTCTTCATTCAACTTCTCCAATTTCGGGTTCTCCAATCGAGATAGATGACCAACAGCTAGGTTTTCAGCTCCTTTTTTGTCCCGAATCTCCAAATCGAATTCTTATAGAAGTAAGATCCACCGAATGAGTCGCGGTTTCGCATCTGTCTTGGATAATAAGTACCTGAGAGCTGAATGGCCCGTGTAAACAATTACCCTAGACAAAATTAAATAAGACCGAAACTTGTCAAAAGCAAAAATTACAGTAAGAAGTTCCTTTTCGGTCATAGTGTAGTTCTCTTGGGCACCTGTGAGGGTCTTACTAGCATAGTAAATAGGCTGAAAATGTTTATCCCTCCTTTGTCCCAAAACCGCTCCAACAGCGAAATCACTTGTGTCACACATTAATTCGAAAGGAAGATTCCAATCAGGAGCCACCATGATAGGTGCTTGGGTTAACTTTTCCTTAAGCGTATTAAACGCTTGAAGGCATTCACTAATGAATTCATAAGGCATGTCCTTTTCTAATAGCCGTGTTAAAGGACGAGCTATTTTAGAGAAATCTTTAATGAACCTTCTATAGAAACCGGCATGCCCAAGGAAACTCCGAATGGCTCTAATCGAAGAAGGTGGTGGAAGTTTTGCAATGGTATCCACCTTTGCACTATCCACTTCAATTCCTCTATGAGAGATTTTATGCCCTAGAACAATGCCTTCTTTCACCATGAAGTGACATTTCTCCCAACTTAAAACTAGATTTGTCTCTTTACATCGAATCAAAACTTTTTCCAAATTAATGAGACAATCATCAAAAGAATCACCAAATATGGAGAAATCGTCCATAAACACCTCCATAATGTCTTCCACTAAGTCCTCAAAGATGGCTAGCATACATCGCTGGAAAGTCACTGGTGCATTGCATAACCCGAAAGGCATATGCCTATACGTGAAAGTACCATAAGGACAAGTGAACGTGGTCTTTTCCTGATCCTTTGGAGCAATTGGAATTTGGAAATACCCTGACATTCCATCTACAAAATAGTAATACAAATGTCTTGCCAACCTCTCCAGCATCTGGTCCAAAAAAGGGAGAGGGAAATGATCCTTGCGAGTTGTCTCATTCAATCTTTTATAATCTATGTGCACTCGCCATCCTGTTATAGTTCTCATGGGTATGAGTTCATTTCTTTCATTGGGCACCATAGTCATTCCTCCTTTTTTTGGTACCACTTGTACAGGGCTGACCCAAGAATTGTCAGAGATAGGATATATTAACCCTGCATCCATGAGTTTGATCACCTCTTTCTTCACGACCTCTCGAATATTGGGGTTTAAGCTTCTCTGAGGTTGCACCACTGGTTTGAAATCATCCTCAAGCAAAATCTTATGGGTGCAAAATGAAGGACTAATACCCCGAATATCAGAAATCTTCCAAGCGAGAGCATGCTTGTGCTCCCTCAAGACCCCCAATAGGCTATCCTTTTGTTCCCTTGTCAAACTAGTAGCAATAATGACAGGGAGTTTAGAATTAGCCTCCAGAAAGGCATACTCCAGATATTTTGAGAGTTGCTTTAACTCGAGTTCTGGGGGTTCCTCAACCGATGGTTTAAGCCTTCTTTCCTCACTAGATATTATCTTCTCAAAACCTCTTTTACAAACTACCTCCTCACAAGCATTCAATTCAGCCCTCACATTTTGAATATCAAAGTTCTCACACTCTTCTCCTCCAATTGCTGTCAAACTAAATTCCAAAAGGTCACGACATAACAATTCCTGCATAGAACTCATCACAGACATATCAACACAGTCAATAGCATAGCAAGAATCATCATCACTTAAAGATTGTTTCAAGGTTGCTGGGATTGTCACAATTAACTCATCTTCTCCCACGCTCAAAACCAGTTTCCCATCAGCAACATCTATCATAGCTCGTGTAGTAGCAAGGAATGGTCGTCCCAAGATCAACGGGACCTCTACATTTGCATCCATTTCCAAGATAACAAAGTCAATAGGAAAAATGAACTTTTCTACCTTTACTAGGACGTCTTCTATAATTCCTCTGGGAAATTTGACTGAGTGATTAGCCAGCTACAAACTCATCCTGCAGGCTTTGGCTCACCAAGTTTGAGCTTCCTAAACAGTGAATATGGCATCAAGTTTATACTTGCCCCAAGGTCTACCAAGGCTCTCTCCATAGGCAGTTCACCAATTAGGCATGGAATAGTAAAACTGCTTGGATCCTTGAGTTTCTTAGGCAACTTATTCTACAAAATAGCTGAACATTCTGCTCCAATGACTGCAGTGGAAACCTCTTCTAGCCTTTTTTTTTCGACAGCAAATCCTTCAAGAACTTTTTGTACCTGGGCATCTGCGTAAGAGCTTCTACAAACGATATATTAATATGCAATTGTTTAAACAGATCTAAAAACTTATCGAAGTGTTCTTGCTCTTTATCTTTTTTCAAGCGACCTTGATATGGAATTGGAGGCTTGTAAGGCTGAACTGTTGAAGTCTTGGCCTTTCCCAAATCTTCGTCCTTATCAAGCTCCTTTTCCTTTCCCTATGTAATAGCTTGTTCCTCTTTAGCAACCTTGTCTTGTCTAACCTTAACCTCTTATTCTTGTATAACCCCTGACACTCCAATGGTGTCAGAATGCAATTCCTTTCCACTCCTAAGGGTCACTACCTTCACTTGCTCCCTTAGATTAGGTTTCGTGTTCCCAAGTAAGGACCGTTATGGTCTCTTTGATAACATTTTTGCAATCTGACCCACCTGGTTTTCCAGATTGTGAATGGAAGCCTTGTGATTTCTTAAAGTGGTATCTGTAGCTTGCTGGCGCAGCTATGAGGTTTGAATGAACTTGGAAATCAAATCCTCTAGATTGGACTTCTTTTCAGTAAAAGGTAGTGGAAGAGGCCTTTGGAATCCAAGTGCAGGTGCATTACCCCGAGGAATTGGTGGATTACTCCATGAAAAATTAGGGTGATTGCGCTAGCCTGGATTATACGTGTTGCTATAAGGGTTGTTCTGAGATTGCACAGGATTGCTAACATAATCAACTTGCTCCATATAATCATGAGCCACTGATGCAGTTGATTGCTCAGTTGGAAAATATTGGGGTGACTCAAATATTGCTGTCCCATCAACCTTTTTGGTTAGAGCATCAACCTTTGCTACAAGGGTAGTCATCATTTCAACTTCATAGATCCCTGCTGCTCTTTACCTTATCTTACCATTACTCCACTGATGGTTATTCTTCGCCATGTTTTCAAACAGCTGTAGAGGCTCCTCAGGAGTCTTCACATTAAGTGTACCAGCAGTAGCAACATCAATGGTTTATCGTGTTGGATAATCAAGCCCGTTATAGAAGGTGGAGACTTGTAACCAATTGGGCATCTGATGATGTGGGCACCGCCTGAGCAATTCCTTAAACCTTAACCAAGATTCATGAAGGGGCTCATTATCCATCTGAGTAAACGATGTGATATCATTTCTCAGTTTGGCCGTTTTAGAAGGCGGGAAGTAGTAGTCCAAGAATGTTTCCGCTAATTGGGCCCAAGTTGTGATGGAGTTCCGATCTAAGGAGCTGAACCACTACCTTGCTCTTCCCCTCAATGTGAAAGGAAAAAGACGCAACTTCAAAGCTTCATCTATCACCCCATTCTGTTTAACTGTTTCACAGATGTTTAGAAACATCTGGATGTGAGCATGGGGATCCTCATCAACTAAACCATCAAACTGGCATTGATTATGGATCATGTTCATTGTAGAAGCTTTGACTTCAAAACTGTTGGCGTTTATTGCAGGTCTGACTATACAAGATCCTGTGCTATCCAATGTAGGTCTGGCATAATCAACCATCTTTCAGCGTTGATCTGCTATTTCTGCAACTGAATTCTCACCCTCACTAGAATGCAATTCCTCTTCACCTAATTGCTGATTTTCAAAACTGGATTTCCCGCAACTTATTCAAAGGCACTCCTCAACCTTCTTCTGGATGTCCGCTCAATCTCTAGATCAAAAGCAAAAAGTTTGGACAAAGAGCTCCTTATCATAAACCACAAATAAAATCAAGGGAAAATTAGTTACCTCCAAAAGAATGAATGTAACAAAACAAATACTAAAGAATAAATGGTTAAAGTAGTCAGCATTGAGCTTTCTTAATATCGCCAATCCCCGGCAACCGCACCAAAAACTTGTTGATGACCGTAATCACACAAATTTAAAAATCCCTTTTCTACGACTCTCTGTTATGATCAAATAGGTAAGTGCACCTATCGATTGTAATAGTATAGAATTGTGTTCAGGTATCGTATCCTCAGGGATCAGCAAGTACCAATAATAACTCTAAACCGACTATCTAACCGCACCAATTTGAGAGGTTTAGTTTAAATTAAAAACACTTAACAAAACCTATAGCAATTAAAAATAACACAATAACTTGATTACTAAATCCGATAATTAAGAACATACCCTACCCTTACTACTCCTTTAATTATCATGTAACTTTACCCTTTTATAAATCAGATAATGAACAATGGTTAACTCTAAACCGTGGAGTATCTAACACTAAGCCAATGTTCTTCCCCAATTCATTAGCTCCTAACCTTAATCGCATTGATAAAGATTCCTCTTTTATCAAAATCAATTAAAATTACATTAACACTCTTGAACCCTCAACTAGGTCGAATTATCTAATTCAATCTAATACGAAAAATTTATGTTCTCTATCCCTAGATTACATACAAATTAATTTATTCATGCATGATCTATTCAAACAAGAGATTTTCCAATCAACTTCTAAGAAATCAATGCAAACTCAATGCTGGCCATACATCAAATTAGCAACACTATATGAACAACATAAATAAATTCAGAGAATTCTACTATTCATTAACTATGCAATCAATCCCATATTACATGACAATTAGAATTCGTAAGGTTCGGGTATGAAAGAAATTAGCCACTCATGATTTTCAAGATACAACTCAATGAAGATGAAAAACCCGTGTGCATAAACACTTCAGAAGATAAGGATTAATCCGTTGATGTTGCTTTTCCCTTAGGTAAGCTTTCCTCGTCTCCTCCTCTTCTTTCTTTTCTTGTTTTTCTATCTGCTTCAGGTGTCTTTTTCACTTCCTTTTTGGTTTTTTTTTTTTTTGAACCCCCTCCTTCTAGAAAATGAATAGATATATATATATATGGAAATCAAAAAATCTCCTGAAACGGCCAAACTTTTCCATATACATGGTCTCAACCCATGGTTATATACGGCCGTGCCTCGCAATAGTGTCTAAAATAATAAAGAACCCACGACTAATAACACACCACCGTGTACTTAAACCGTGTAAGCTTTTGTTGGTTTTTCAAGCTAAACACACGGCCGTGCTTTGGAAATACACGCTCGTGTACTTCCCCTGTTTCTTCCAAAAAGCAATTTTCTTCGTGTATTCTTCTCCGATTTCAATCCAAGTCGATATCTCCTCTTAGAATGGTGGTCCCCATCCTTGAAACTGAAATATTTCTCTTTTAAGTATCAAAATTCTTCAAGATAACATCAACTTATTACACAAACAAATAGAATTCATCTAAAATACAAGCGTTAATTTATACTTATCAATGAGACTATTCAGTTGGCCTTGAAAGTGGAGTGGCAAAGGAGGTCCAACTTGTTTAGGGCTCCGAGCAGTAGGCCCAATGCTATTACTAGACCTATATTAGCTGACGGTTGATCAGGGGGAACAAAAGCGGTAGGTGAGGCAGTGAGAGCAGTGGACAAAACTACCCCAAATACTATTAGAGAAAATTTACCTACTAGGAAGGGTAAAGAGGTAATAACACCAGATGTGAGGCAGACTGTTCCTGGATCTACTAGTGTAAAGGCAAGTCAGATCAAGTTCTTTAAATGCATGGGATTTGGGCATATGGCAGCATAGTGTCCAAATAAGAAGGTGATGACTGTTATGGAGGGCATTGGGGAAGATGTTGAGGATGACAATGAACAGATTGAACCTACAGATTTACCAACGGCACTGTAGGAGTATTATGATGACCAGACTACAAACGCACATGAGGAGCGTACAGGTGAACAATATCTACCCATTAATGTGTTACGCAGGGCTCTAACTTTATCTCTTGATACTAGAGACATTCAGAGGGAGAACATATTTCACACCTCTTGCAGAATCATAGGTAACCTTTGTGTACTCATCATTGATAGTGGTAGTTGCACGAATGTTATATCTGCTGCACTGGTAGACAAATTACATCTGTCTACTATTCCACATCCTAGCCCTTATAACTTGCATTGGCTGGATAATCGAGGTAGTATGTATGTTACACTTAGGGTGAAGGTTCCTGTGAGTGTTGGGCAGAAATATCATGATGAGATCTTATGTGATGTAGTCCCTATGCATGCATTCCATTTGCTGTTAGGTCGGCCTTGGTTGTTTGATCGACGGGTGTTACATGATGGGTTTAGAAACACCTACATGTTTAGTATAGGCGAATCTCGCATAGTTTTGTCACCAATGACTCCATCTGAGGTACATCAGTTTCAGGAACAGATTAGAACTACATCCACTATATTTGATAGCCGGAAGAGCAGGACAATAGAGACATTAGGGTTCAACTCCAAAATTGATCCTCCAGATTTGAGGGCAAATCTTTTAGAAGCCCGAGGAGATGATGGGAAAATTCCCGGCACCATTGACACTTTCAGAACTCGATTTGGATGATGATCTAAATTACTCATATTTTATGTCATTTCTTTTCATCTAATAAGTATTTGAGAAATAATCTTACAGGTATAATAATAATTCTCCATGGGATGCCAATATGTCCTACACTAGTTGATGGACACGGGACATCTTTAGATTTACAATCAAAGATCCGCTGTGATTGTTTCCATTCTGAAGCATTGGCTTATTAAGACTTATGATATTTTTGTACTTTGTAATTGTTTTATAGACTATTTTAAGTTGTATTTTCTTTTAGGACACTTATTTTATTGTAATTTCCATTTAGGACCAGCCACCTTAAAAGTGGCAAACTTGTAAATTTTTACCATTATCTAACCCTAGGAGTAACAGGTATAAATACTTGCTTATAGTAGGGTTTGAGGAGGCCATTTTTCATATTTGAAACATACACTTTACGTGTGGGAATTAGGGTTCTTCCTAGTTCAATTTCTCTTATCAATTTCAATTCAAGAATTGGAATTGTGGTGAGTGCAACAAAGGGAAATTGTGAGTCATATCAATTTCTTATTGTTGTGTTTTCATTTCATCACTAGTGAGTCATATCTAGGGTTGATTTGGAAGTTCCTGGTCAGATTTTTTATTGCATTTGTGATCAATTATCTTGTTATAGGATTGATTTCTTTAGTGCTTGATCTTATCATCTCATTGGTAGCGTAATTTGTGCTTGTTGGAAGATGATATATCACGGTTTTGGTTCTTTTCTTCTTCATATAGTTCAAGTGGAATTCACTTGATTTTATTGTTATTTAGTGAAGGTGATCATTATTGGATGATGATTGCATCTTTGAACCTTTGGATTTCATCAAATTTCCATTAGGGCTCACATAAATTCCATTTCAATTAGACTGGTTTGTATGTGAGTTGAAGTTTGTTTTCTTTGATTCATTTGATTGTGCTTAGACTTGGTTTTGAGCACATCAACAAAGGAGAAATATATAATAGAAATGAGTCTTCATGATGTCGGTCTTCAAGATACTTTTGAATTAGGCCCCGTTGTAGATCCTGACTCACTCAAAAGTATAGGTGATTTGGTATCCTGTAGGACTGATAAGTGAGCCTACTGAAATGCACTACAATTATAATGTAAAGATGTAGAAAATAGATTAGTTTTCTCAAGATTTGGTTCCTCAAGCAAGATTCTCAAAACTAAATTATGGAGACCCTTAGTTCGGGCCTTGGTGATAGGTCCTGTAGGAGTCTGATTCCTATCATCTCCTTGGGCTTTTGGAAGATTTGCCCTCAAATTTGATAGGTCTTCATGCAAGTCATATGATAAGTATGGTGATAGATCTAAGACATTAATGGTCGCTGATACTCCATACTCTCCTAGTAACTCTATACGATAGGCATTGTCATTGATGCACTTTAAAACCCTGAATGGTTAGTCTGACCTGGGAGACAACTTCTGTGACTTCTTATGTGGAAACCTATCCTTGCTAAGATTAATCCAGATTAAGTCACCTGGATTATAAAGAAGAACTTTCCTGTGTCTGTTTCCTTGGATTCTCTGCTGTTCTTGGGTCTTCTGAAGGTGTTCAGTTGTCCTATCATGGATGTGCTGAATTTTTTTTTGGCTCGGTTACCTCCACTAAGACTCTCTTCCTTTGTCGCTGGTCTAGCTATAAAATCCAATGGAATAGAAGGATTATAGCCATAAAAAAAATTCAAAGGGAGACTTACTGGTTGAACTATGAGTAGACCTATTGTAAGCGAAC